>BHFT01008162.1:0-32526 GCA_004320025.1 Laticauda laticaudata
GGCAGGAGTAGGCACAGGCTTCCTCTTCTTCCCCATGGTGTTCTCTTAAGATGTCTCTGGCAGCAGGTCTTTCTTCTGAATGCTGACTGCTTGCGAGCTGCATGCTTTTATATCCACGGAGCTTACGCAATTCATCCTCCCCGCATGTGCAGTGAATGCTTTGCATCCGCTACACATCCGCTACGCATCCGCTATGCATCCTATAGGCATCCGTGATGCAGCTGTGTCATCCGCTATGCATCCACTCCTTCCGCTACACGTCCCCTTCGCTATTCTCCCCCGGAAGCCCTGCGGATGTGTCATCCACTTCCATCTGCTTTCATCTGCTTGGCTTCCTACGAACATCCGCTTTACATCGCCGCTACATCCTTCCTACGTCCGTTCCATTCCGTTGTTGTCCATTATGTTTATGCAAATTTGGGGCACTTTTGAGAGCGGATGGCAACGGATGGAGCCACCCCCGAAATTTTGCTCGTCCGCTGTGCCCTTTTTGCATATGTTTTGCATCCGTCGGCCAGTGTGACCTAGCCTTTAGGAAAATGGGGAATATCATAGAGAAAAGAAGATCTGCCTATTCTCCAAAGCACCTGAGGGCAGAACAAGAAGTAGTGGATGAAAGTTTATCAAAAAGAGATCCAACATAGAATTAAGGGGAAATTTCCTGAAATAATTTATCAGTGCTTTCAGAAGTTGTGAATGCTGCATTACTGGAAGTTTTTAAGAAGATATTGGACAGCAGTTTGTCTAGAATAGTATAGGGCAGGGCTCTTCAAACTTGACAGCTTTAAGACTTGTGGACTTCAACTCCCAGAATTACTCCTCTAGTCATGTTAGCTCAGGAATTCTCAGGAATTAGCTCAGCAGATTAGATTAGAAGACCTCCAAGGTCCCTTCTAAACTCTGTTATTTGATAATTCAATAAGGGTTAAGGTTTCATAGGCAAATACCTTTCTCTGCTTAGTTCCATCCAGAGTTTCAAACATTGGGTACTTAGTGAGGGTATCGAGTAAATAGATAACCCTGATTCCAGAGCAAGATTTCTAGTCTGTGCATTGGAAATGATTGGAAAGCTATTAAACACCACAGACTCACAATTTTGAATGACACAAATTTTCACTCGGTTCATGGAGAATTCACATGACAACACTGCTTACCAATAAGCTTGGAACTTATTCTGTCTCTTATTAGTCAGAGCCATGATTAGTTAGAATAATTCAATGTTTCCTCTGAAGAACAGGTCTGCTTGTGAAATGCTGGAGAAACAATGGCAGACTGCTTGCTGATGCATGCTATTGTTATTAATAATGGTACATTTCCTCTGGGAGAGAATGCAAGTTAGACAGAAGGTTTAATTTAATAACTTAGTTATTGAGTTTAGTCTCAAGAGGGTACTAAAACTTCTTCCAGTAGAAGAACTTATGCTCACATCTGGACTATAGCCAGATCAGTTCATGAAATTGGATCTAAGCAAGTCTTTCTGTTTTGCTGTTAGCAATTAGGAACAAGAGTAAAGCCTCATTTGGGGTGTCTAAATTGGTGGAACTTCACCGACACTTTTCAATCTATAAGGACATAGCAGTAACTGCGAGAGGGTTCTTGGAGTCCTAGTAGACAGCCACTTAAATATATGCCAGGTGTGTGCTGCAGCCACCAAAAAAAGCCAATGCAGTCCTAGACTGCATGAACAGAGGGAAAGAATCAAGATCATGTGAAGTGTTAATACTACTTCATAATGCCTTGGTAAGGCCACACATGGGATACTGCATCCAGTTTTGTTTCACAGAATGTAAAAAAGATGTTGAAACTCTAGAAAGAGGACAGCAAAGAGCAACAAAGATGATTAGGGGACTGGAGGCAAAAACATATAAAGAACAGTTGCTGGAATTGGGTATGCCTAGTTTAATGAAAACAAGGGCTAGAAGTGACATGATAGCAGTGTTCCAATATCTAAAGGGTTGCCAATAAAGAAGAGGAATCAACCTATTATCCAAAGCACCTAAAGGCAGGACAAAAGCAATGGATGGAAACTAATCAAGGAGAGAAGCAACCTAGAACTAAAGAGAAATTCCTGACTGTTGAAGCAAATAATCAGTGGAACAACTTGTCTACAAAAGTTGTGGGTGCTCCAACACTGGAGGTTTTTAAGGTGATTGGACAATGTCTGAAATGGTATAGGGTCTCCTGCTTGAGCAGGGGGTTGGACTAGAAGACCTCCAAGGTCCCTTCCAACTCTCTTATTCTGTTATTTTTGGCTGTTCTTCACCCTTCGCTTGGAACTACTTTCCTGCTTCCTGACTTGCATTCCTGTAATTTCACATTCCAAGCCTGTCCTACTTCTTGTCCCATAGCAAACGTTTGGTGTTAATCTGTCTATTTTGGATTCTTCTGCAGCTAGACCAACAGACTGTTTCTTAGGTGACAATTCAGTTTTCCTGCTTCCTAGTTTCAGAAGCACATTTCCAAGAGGTCACTCAAACAAACTACAGGCAAGAGCTGTCTTTGCTACATACAACTCTTTGGCTAATCTACAACTCGTGGTCTGAATTTTCAAATAACTCTGCAAAAGTGGAAAAATTATTACATGCAATTAAAATGGTATAAGTTGTTAATCTTTACATAGAACACTCTTGAACCATTAATAGTTTAAGAAGTGATTCTTGCATAGTATGCACAGTATGTTCTCCATCCTTTATTCATATTTGTAAAAAAAAAATATCCAAATGTTATACTGAAAACCATCTTGCTACTTTGCTCAGTGTCCCAGTTTATCAAGATCTTCCTGAACGCTGTTTTGTTGAGATTAAAGGATGTGGAGCCACTGCCATATGCTTGTTTGGTTCAATTGTTCCAACAACTCTGAATCCATCCAATGATAGCATTGTCCAATCCACATTTTACCACGAGGAAACTCTGTCAAATATTTTGCTAAAGCCAAGGTACATTGTGTTCATTGCATTCCTGTGGTCAAATAAACTGGTCATCCCAACAAAAAGGGAGATCAGATTGGTTCAGTATGATTTATTTGTGATAAAGCAATTTGCACTTGCTGCTAAAGAATGCATTCTTTTCTAAATGCTCACAAACTGACTGCTTAATTCTAGAAGTTTGCCTGGTATTAATATCAAGCTGATTGTTTGGATCCTCTTTTCCTTCCTTCTTTGAGGAAGGACAACTGGGTCCTCTTTCCTTTTCACTTTTAAGGCAGGAACAACATAATGCATGCCCTGCATGATCTGTGAAAGATCAATGAAAAAGGCTCCACAATGACATTTGCAAAGTCATTTAAGGCTCTCAGAAGTAACTGTTAAAATGTGCTTACAGATGGAGTGTGGTGCTGATTTGTCTTTGTTACTTGAACTGCAGGATAGGGTACCGATATCACAAAGCAAGGGGTCGATAGTGAGCAATCTTAGAAGACCTCTCCCCCAGTCAACCCCCCCAACAAATTACTCCTTATTCTTAGCCACATTTCCATATTTGATTAATCATGTGTGCTTTTTTATTTTGTTTTAAATGATATGCAGCCAAACAAAAATTGGCATCAGACATCCTTAAGTTGAGCTTAAACAAACAAGCAAGCAAGCAAGCAAGCAAACTTCACGGTCCAGTCCATCTTGATCCAATAATCTAAAATGAGCATTTTCAACATCTGATAATGATTTTAAATAAAATTGTATTGATAAAATGCTGGATTAAAAAACATAAACTTTATTTTTTTAATTGAAAACAACTTCTATAAAACAAAGAAAGTAAAATTATCCTTTAACATCAATATCTGTTGGCAACCATTTGTGGGTGAAACATACACATAATGTAGCAAAATTTTGCTACTTTTAGGGAAAAAAATGGATCTATGTTGTTTAACAGATAACACAGATAAAAATTAAGACAATTTAAACAAAAATGGAGTAATCAACTGGTGGTGAATATCCCTCTACTCCTGACTTTATTACAAAACATGGGTGGTGGTTTCTACAGCACCCAAGTCACAGGGGCATAAATGGATTTCCAATAAGAAAACATATTTCCTATATTTCCAGGACAATAGTAGAGAAGGCACTCTTACATATGCTTTTCCTTATTCTCAAATCTGCTAAAGAAGACAAAGAGAGAATATTCTGGATTTTCTAGTATATTCCCTTAATGCATGACTTTCCATACAGAGAAGAAAATCTTTCACTTCTCTAGAAAGCTCTTTAGAAATCTGATTTTGTTTCAGGGTCCCAGAGTGTAAATTTTCTGTGGCTAGTAAATTTTTATAAATACCCTGTTTGTTGTTTCATTTTCTATTGTTATTCTATAATGGCTTTAGACTCTTTAGAAACTTTAGAAAGTTTTTTATAATGTTTCTCCATCTATCAATTTATAATTTCATTAAAATTAAATACAGACTGCAATAAAAACTGCTTCTTTCTTGCCTTATTTTTTTTCCTTTCTGAATATATGAAACAGCTGGATATTTCCATAGAAACAATTACTGGATAACTACAGAGTGTTCAGATACTTGACTTAACTAAATTTCCAGTCACAGTTAACAGAACTTAACAGAAACAAAATATGCTGTCATATTCACTGGCACAGTTTCTTTTCACAAACAGTTTTTATAAGTCAACAGCTCAACATAAAAATAAAGAAAAATGTTGGACCTGGAAATTAAAAACATGATTAATAAAACAATATTTAGTGTATGGGGATCAATGACTGGAAAATAAATATGGATAATACATTAGAGAAATATTTTAGTAATAAATTCAACAAGATAAAGTATTGTTAAATATTAAATCTAATACCATTAACAATTTCAGAGACGATCAAGATAGGCCTATTAAGTGTGCCTGTGTAAAGGGATTGGTGGAAAGCTAAGGAAATCAAGAAAGGTGCCATATCAGGTTCTAGAGCGTATTAGGGAGAAGTTGTGGGGGACATAACTTGTACCCAAAACATAACCGAGGCTTCAGATTCGGCTAGTAATTGTGTCAGAACAAACCTCCCATTCCCAACAATACTTTTCTGGACATGCTTCAATAGGAAAGATGAGGACCACTTCAAAACAGCACACCTAATTCCAGCAGATGATAGGATACTATAGTAGATGATATCAAAACTTCAAAACTGGATCAAAGATGATCCAGAAGAAGTAGCAGTCTCACTTTTTGTATCCACTTTGTTGCATGAGTTTCGAATCAAGATAAAGCAGTTCCAAACCCTGCTAAAATAAGTCCAAATAATCACTCTATTCAGAAGCTTCTGGAACTGCAAGACCATTATATTTTTTTCCTCACCTTTTTCAGACAATGAAAGCTTGATATTATTGTAAAATTATAGTGAAATCTGTGGTGTAAGTTTTCTTCAATAATAGTTGTACCGTATAATTGTTTCCTTAACACAAAGGTGGCACTGAAATCTCTCTTACTTTGGGGTGGGGGATGTCAAACCTGTTTTGCTCAATCTAATCAGCCAGGAGAGGCAAGGGGCAAATAAGTAGGTGTTAGGTCTCATCTCAGACACATTCTGTTTGCATCCTCATGATCTATTAAGCTAAAAAGAAAAATAATCTAAAATAAGAGTTGCTAAGATTACATTTCTTTGAACTTCAACAACTTCTTCTTCATCCTCAATCCTATTGGATATAATTTGTCCTGAGAAGTTTTCCACTTGTATGCCAGGACTCATCCTATCCTTCATTGTTCTTACTTCCCTAATAAATTAATAAACTCATTTACAAGAAGAGATCAGCATTTAGGAACTTTAAAAATAACTAAAGCTACCTCCATTTTCTACAGATTTGTTAAATACTGACAATAGTGATGACAGACGAGATGGGAAATTCTCCAAGCGGATTGAAGAATCCAACCATATGATTCAGATCCTTTAAGTGATCTTCAACTGCCAGCCTATAACTAACTACAATCAATCAATAAACAGCTTGCACCTTTCATCCATATATTTCATGCTGTATGTATCTTTTTGAACATATGCATCAAATAATAACAACAGAGCATAATAATAATAATGTACTGCCTGGTCAGCTGCTGCAAGAAGATCACACAGACTGATTGCAAACAACGGCATAACAAAGTAGCAACAATGGTGCATTGGAAGATCCGCAAGAAATACCATTTGCCTGAAAACAAGAACTGATAGGTCCATAAAACAGAGAATATGAAAAAGCTGAATTGCTCTGAGACTTTACAGTTCAAACAGACAGGCATCTGCCATATAACACTCAGGCTTAACAATTGTTAATAAGAAACAAAAAAGTCTGGATAGTGGATGTGGCAGTGCAGAATAGAAAAGAAAAAGAAAATAACAAAATACAAAATCTTGCAAACAGAAGTAGAATAACTGGCAAAAAAAAAAAAAAGCAAAAATAGTGAAAGATGCCTTGGGTGCAATTCCAAAACAACTGTAACTTCATTTGGGACACTATTAGCATCAACAAAATCACCAACAGTCAATTGCAAAAGGCAGTTTACTTGGGAACAGCTTATATCCTGTGACGATATCTCTAATACCATCAATCATCCACTTCTCCAGTGATGGTATGCTACCGGTTTGGACAGGTTCAGCTGAACTGGTAGAAAAAAAAAAGCCTCTGATCAGCTGAGAGGAGGAAAAAGCCTCCTATCATCTGAGAGGAGGAAAACAAGCATAAGCTGAGAGAATAAAAGACTGAAAAGCACATGGGAGGGTTACTCCTAGATTTTCATTTCTTCATCCTCTCAGCTGATTGGCTTGTTGAGGGGGGCGTGCTAGGAGCATGAGAGTGAGCGCGATCACCCACCAAACTGGTAGCGACTAAGGTAGTACCCCTCAATCGCACTTCTCCCTATATCAAGTCCTTGGGAAGGATTCGATAGGTGAATAAAAATGCCAAATCCAGTCTGAATTTCTAACTGACTGTGCAATGACCCATAATAATAATAATCATCCCAATAGTTTCTATAGAAGAGCTGAAAAATGTCAAACCATCTTTCCCCTTCAAAAGCCTGATGTTTAGAAACTGGGAGCACATTGTGAGAGAAGAGTTATTGAAAATGGGGAAAATAGACTAACACACTACCTAAGAGTTCCACAAACCCCTGAGGATTGGGGGGGGGGTAGTAGTAGTTTTTAATAGTAGTTTTACTATCGTTTTTACTACAGTGCAACAGAACCATAAAATCAGCTCCACTCCCAAGCACAGGTGTCTAGAAGTGTGGAAATTTTGATAAAAAATATGTAAATAAAAGTGTGGAAAACAGTATTCTTCTCCCAGAACATTCCCTTCTTCTCTTGAAGTAAGCCAACCCAGCAATTCAAGGGATGTTTTATCATCACTGAAGTTTCCATTCCAGAAAACGAAACCAAAAAAAGTCCTCTTTCAGGATTGGATCACGTCCTGTTCATGAAAGCCCATTTCGAGAGAATGCCAAGCCACCCCAGGAAGGCTAGATTTGCACATTCCAGAAGAAACACAGGCCATTCCAGAACTGGAACATGCAGTTCTGTACTTCCCTGCAGCTGCTATTATAGGATTGTCGAAATCCAGTGCTATTTCCAAAGTGGAAGAGAGTCTGCATGTGAAGGTCCTCTTAGCCTACCTGGCAGCAACAAAACAAAGAAGAAGAAAAAACACTGAGTAGCAACTTGGCTTACTGAACTAATTAGCACATGCAGAATTTTTTAGATAATTGTAAACGCCTTTCAAAACATTTTTAAAAAGTGTATAAATCTTACGAGCAGTAAGATTCAAAGCANAGAATTTTTTAGATAATTGTAAACGCCTTTCAAAACATTTTTAAAAAGTGTATAAATCTTACGAGCAGTAAGATTCAAAGCAGAATTCATATCCTCAGAAGTCAAGTGTTGGGGTTTGTTTTAAAAAAAGATATCAAATGCTACTGTTAATTAAAAAGGCAGCTGTGAGGTTGGAAAGGTAGTAAAAAGTCGACTGAGCAGCATGCAGAGCCTGCAGGCAGAAAACAAAGATGTTTTGGTTATTCCCTGCCTTTTTTCAAACCTGCTTTTCTGAAAAGGATTACAAACCCTGTATCTTTGTCTGCAACAGCAGGAAGGAACAATCAAGCATAAAAAGACAATAGGCAGAGACCAAAACACCAAGAGCTATTCCTAAATCCAGCACCTCATCTATAATTATTTAAAGTACAGTATCCTCCCCCTATATAAAGAAGCTTTTAAACCGCATTAAAAGTAAAACAAGGAGGAATTTTATTTTTATTTCCATGCCTTTTTATTGTTAATCCCTTGTTGTCAATTCCTCATTTCACAGGTCTGAAAAATATTATCCACTTCTGTACCCTGCTCTCCATTCCCAAGTGCAAATAATTAGCATTGCTCAATATTATTCTTTATCACTCTCCTTCTTTTACACACACACACACATGGGTGGGGAGAGAAGGGAGGGAAAGGGAGCTAAAATATCTGTTGTTTCTAAAATCCAAGATGAGAAAAGAACCAAGAAGATTGGCCAGTAACACAAGATAAAGAATGATCATCCAATGTTGCCCTGGAAGCTTCAAAAGTTTGTTCCACATCCAAACGTTGCCTTTATTTTCTATTTATTTAGCAAACTTACATAGCTGCCTATCACACATATGCATAGCCCCCCGGGGGGGGGGTAATAATAAGAAGCCATAAAACCAGAATAAATATAAACCCCACAATATCATATATGCCACAATCTCCCACTAATTCTATGTTTACATTTTCTGGAATCACTTCCAGCCTAGCCCCACACCTGGATGAAGAGCCCACTCTTCACAGCTCTCTGCAGCTGTGGGCCCTCCAAATCTCAGTGGTGGGGAAGTGGGGGGCAGAGAGGCTGATCCAGATGGTCAGGGCAGCACAGAAAAGACTAATCTCCAATATCCCACAAGAAGATAACATGTCAAAGAAGGAACCTAGACAGTGGTGGAATTTAAAAAAAATATTACTACCGGTTTTGTGAGCATGGCTTGGTGGGCGTGGCAGGGGAAGGATACTGCAAAATCTCCATTCCCTCCCCACCTCACTAACCTGCTTTCCAGCTCCGTTCTCCTGTGCAGGGCAACCAAAGAAGACCCAGCCGATCAGCTGGGACTCAGGAGGCAGAGAATAGATGGGGGTGAGGCCAGTCAGAGGTGGTATTTGCCAGTTCTCCAAACTCCTCAAATTTTCCACTACCGGTTCTCCAGAACTGCTCAGAACCTGCTGAATACCCACCTCTGGACCTGGAGCATGTCCACCCTACCTGATTTGGTAGGACAGTCAGATGTCCCCAGGGAGAAGTTATCTTTCTTCAGTTTTTCCTTGTAGAGCTTTATCCACTATATCCAACCATCAGTGGGCCTAGAATGGATGTGTTTCCAGAAAAAAATCTTCTTCCTAATATTCTTTAATCTGATGATTTGGAAGAGTGTGTCAGAATATAGCTACTTGTGTCTTGATGGAACACAGATACAGCAATTCTCATACATTCCTGTCATTCAGAAGTATGCATGGTTCAGTAGAAGAGAGTTAGAAATAGAAGTTCAGCAGCTGCAATGTGAGGAGGGGATGCAGAAGATCTTGGATCCAAGTGCAGAGAGAAGCTGCTGGTTTTATGATGGGGCAGAGATAAAAGTGGAAGATCGAGGTACTGCTCTCATTAGCCTGCATGTTTTTGCTCTCTCTCTCAGTTGGGGGCAGGGACAAGGATGGAAGTATCTTGGAACAGCAGCAAAGCAACAGCAGCTAACAAGGACTAATGGGTGTAAACAAAGCAAAAAAAAAAAAAACCAACAAAAACCTCAAACAAGAAATAGCTAATAATCAAAACCAGGCATAGTTACTGGGAATCTGACAGTGCTGGTTTTTTCATACACAGATATCAAGCTGAAAGAAATGAACGAGCCCTTGGAGGTGCTGCATTTGTTGCATTTGCTCAAGAGAGATCCAACAAAGAGGGTTCTCAGTACAGGGGCCCCTTTTTGATATTCCTGTTTGCTTGGTTACAGAATGACCCAAAGCCTTCCAACCTTTTTGCATCCATATAGGGCAGGGGTTTCTAAATATGTTGCCATCATACCTATGGTAAATGTAATCTTAATTAACACGCCTCCAAATACCCAAATGAGGACAAATGGACAATAAAAATAGCACAATGAAACTTTGGGAATGATAGATTTATTGCAGCTCCCAGAATATCTCAGTTTGGGAAACTCTGATTTAAGGACTTTGATTAACCCTGTTGTTTTATCTCTGAAGTTTAGGGGTATAGATGAATGGCTTTTTTCCCCCCTTAGAATGTATTTATTAAGTTTTTTATTGCTTCAGTCAGGTGACTCAAAGGACATTTTACTGTAGAAAAGTCATTTTAAAAGATGGAAATAAGAATAAATAGTGCTGCTTAATTGTAAAATATATCTCTGAGCTATGTATTTATAATACACTATTTTCTTCACCTCTTTCCTTTGCTGATTTCCCTTTCTGTGTTGCAGCATGGGAGGATTGAAAAATATCCTTAAAATGGTTAGATTATGCAGCAATAAGCGTATGTATTCTGCATTGAAGACTTGCTGCTTTGTAAGAGTTACCAGCTTGGCAAAATAATTTTAAAAACCATTAATATTATGTAGTTTGCATGCATTGAACAACAGTAAATTGTTCAATATGCTAAGTTTTTTGCAGATAAATAAGGAAACTCCCAAATATATTGATAAATATCATCTAGAGAGGCTGTTTTGGGACTTGACAAAAAATTAATTCATTGGGGGAGAAAAAGGGCATTTGATGCCACATGATTGTCTAATTAGAGAAGCAAAAATAAATAAAATGCAAATATCAATAGCACTTAGACTTATATACTGCTGCTCCATAGTGCTTTACACCACTCTCTGCCTAGGTGGTTTATTGGCCCCAACCATTTGGGTCCTCATTTTACCGACCTTGTAAAGATGGAAGGCTGAATCAACCTTGAGCCTGTCAGGATCAAGCTCCAATCTGTGGGCAGATTAAGCCTGCAATATACATTTTAACCCCTGCACCATCAGGGCTTGAGGGTTTATCAGATTCCTGATAAAGGTTTCTACAGATTTGGTTGTGTGTATAACTGGAGGAAGCTTTATCAGACTTCATAACTGCCTTTGAGATATGATGATAAAAGTTTCTAAACCATATTGTAGAATTGGCTACTTGTTTTCTGATTGTTGACATTGCTTAAAAGCTTCAATAAAGGCCATTATCAATTTATAATTTGAATTTACAATTTCCCACATTTTTCTCTGCTTTTTATTTCTACACCCCTCCTCCCTTCTGTCACACTTGGATGCAAAAATACTTGGTTTGGTTTCACCATGTATGTATGTATGTATGTATGTATGTATGTATGTATGTATGTATTTATTTATTTATTTATTTATTTATTTATTTATTTATTTATTTCTCCAATGTTTAAGATTGGTATATTAATCTAATGTGTTTTGAATGTGGGAACAGTTGTGGAGGCATTCTGAAAACCCTGAGTCTCTCTTTGCTTATTCCCATTTTCTTTATTGTTTCTATTTCCCCGCCTAAAGTTATGGGACTAATCATAAAAGGATAGTAACCACTTTCTCAGTTAGTTTATTTGAAGTGAAACTGATTTTTTATAGATTCATCTAATCTGAGAACCAGATTAATTGGGCTGCCCTGTTACAGAATATCCAGACACAGGAGACAGAAGCAGAAAAAAGGAAGAACAGGCCACGACTGTTGTCAGCTAAAAGCAATTAAAAGATACAGCAGTATAATGATCTACATTCATTCTACATTATCTGTCCAAGATAATGACATTTTTCTTTCACAACCCTGGATAGCCTGTACTTATTTACAGTTAGCTATCCAATTACTGAAAAATAGACTTCTATCATAGAAACCAAATAAGTTGACCACATATCATTGATTGTGTGCCATTGTGTCTGTGTTAATTCTTACTGACCACCTAGACCAGTAAACTCAAGGTGTCAAACTCAAGGCCTTTCAGGCCTCCACAAGGCCTGTTTTGGCCGGCAGGGTGCTGCAGGAGGCGTCTGTTCCATCTCCCCCCTGCTCCCTGCTCCCCACCCCCGCCAGTACGTGGAGAATTACAATGCTGATCCGGTCCTCGAAGAAATCCAATCTGACAGCCCTGATCTTGACAGATTTTCTTCAGGATGATTTGTCTCGAACCTGGTCCTTCAGGTCTTATACCCATTGTCACTGCAATGGAGTCTGTCCAAAGAACTATGGTGGCACAGTAGTTAGAATATGAAGTATTTCGGGATACTTCTGTTGACTGCTGGCCTGGCTTCAGGTTGACTCAGCCTTCCATCCTTCCGAGGTCAGTAAAATGAGGACCCAGAATATTGGAGGCAATATGCTGACTCTGTAAACCACTTAGAAAGTTCTGTAAAGCACTGTGAACTGGTATATAAGTCTAAGTGCTATTGCTAGCCACCTTGTGTCCTTTTTCACTTTCCTTCCACTTTTTCTAGCATTACAGCCTTTTCCTGAGAACAAGGTCTTTGCATAATATATCTGAAGTACAATAATTTGAGCCTTGTCATTTGTGACAACTTTGGGCTGATTTGCTTCAATGATCCATTTATCTGTTTTCTTGGTATCTATGGTATTCTCGGGATCTTTCAAAGTCTAGCTTTTGCTTTCAAAGAGCATCCCAACAAAATGATTGCTTGCATGATTCTGACCTATGTAGGCATAGACACATATTGTCATCCGAAGATCTTTTCCAAAGCCATCTCATCCTTTAGTAAGCCACACTTTTGTCAGTAATGTCTCATTATTTTTTTCATTGAAATAACTTCGTTATCTCTCCATAAAAGAATAACTGGACACAAATAATCACATCAGAAATGGCAAATAGCTGGAAGGGTGGAATATTTAAACTTCTCAAGGGCCATGTTTTCAGCTGACCCAGGAAAAGAGGTGAGGAGAAAGAAGATTACAGGTGGTGATGTCAAAGCAAAGCTGCCAACGTACAGCGATTTCTTTAACTGGATGTGTATAGGTATGGGGGTTGTGTACAAATTGGAATTGAGAGCATATGGAAGATCACCTGAGAGGAAAATATTCCACTGACAAAAAAAAAACACTTTGGTTGCTGGGCAGGATTTTTTTTCTCTAGCAGCCAATAGAAATGACTATGGGAGCAGAATCCTATAGCTGGAGCTCAACAAGTCATGGGCCATCCAAAGATTTATTCTCCTTGCAGGACAGAAAGTGTGCATAGAAGGTTTCTTCCATTTTCTGATAGAAAACACTATTTCCCCCTTCTGATGGAAGGGGGAAACTTCCCCTAGGTCTCTCTCACCTGAGGAACAGGGAAGGAATGACCTGATTTTGTTTGGCATAACAGAACGAAATTCTGATGGGCTTTCAAGATTCTGTTTTCATAAATTATAGTAATAATGAGCATTTATAAAGTCTCTTTACCTTGCCCACCTTTAGTGACTGATATTGCTGGGTCATCTTGATCTGGCTTCAGTCTAGTTCAGCCATGGGATGGCCTTTAAATATGGATTCTGATGTGAGAAATGGTAAGCTCAACAAATGGTAAGCTGACTGCATTGGGGTTCACCCCAAATCTAGTTTTATGAACTGATTCTTGTTTGAACTCTTGGATAGATAAAGGCATATCCTTAAGGCTAGGTCCCACTGGCCAGCCAACGCAAAATGTATGCATAAAGGACACAGTGGACATGCAAAATTTCGGGGGTGGCTCCAACCGTTGTCATCCGCTTCAAAAAGTGGTGAAAATTTGCATAAACAGAACGGAAAAGAACGGACGTGGATAGTATGTAGCGGGGATGTTAAATGGTTGGATGTTCATAGGAAGCCTAGAGGATGAAGCGGATGACACCTCCCGAAAGGGTTCCAGGGGAGATTTCGAAACGGACGCATAGCGGATGAAGCGATGCATCAAAGCCTAAAGGAAAAAAAAAGGGATGCCGCGTGATGTATTCAGATTGCAAACGTCACTGCACACTTTCTAATTCCGTGCTACTAACGCTGAGTAGACGTTCCGTGTACCTTTTGTTCCTCCCTCTTTCTGTTTTCAGCTGCAGTGGATGTGAGTTGTGAGGATGCCCAGAGGATGCAGAGAGATACAACGGACGTTTAACGGATGATAAACGGACATAGAACGTTTGTTGCTTGTATGTTGCAGATTTACATCGTACACGGCGGAAAGTTCATCCGTTCACAAAGTTTTGTGCGGCTTCAAAACTTCTTGC
This sequence comes from Laticauda laticaudata, assembly GCA_004320025.1. Classification (NCBI taxonomy): domain Eukaryota; kingdom Metazoa; phylum Chordata; class Lepidosauria; order Squamata; family Elapidae; genus Laticauda; species Laticauda laticaudata. The sequence goes on from BHFT01008162.1 coordinate 14,232, forward strand.
GCGGATGAAATCGCATTGGACGGATCTCAACGGATAGAGCGTATGAAACACGTATGCAATGAGTATTACAACGATGCATAGCGTTTTCCAACAGATGGCAAGCTTTTTTTAACATTTTACATCCTCTTTGCATCCGTAAGTGCAGTGGGACAGGGCCTTTACTCTCATATTCATAAAAATTGTAATTCTGTAGGTATTTACAAACAAAATTCATATTCCTAATTAATAGTTCTATAATATTATTTACAATGTAATTATATAGATACCTGGTACAAATAAGTCCCACTGAATTCAGAAATAGGTAAATTAATGCTTTACAGATAACCCAGGCATAAATCTCAACATTTCAGCCTAATTTCTATAGAACCATTTTAGTACCATTTCTTTCTTATTTAAAAAAAGCACGAAAGCAAAGAATACCATATTCAAATTTCCATCTGTAAAATCTTATTCTGAAGTGAACTTTGATATTGAATGAACAGTCCATTATATTCTGTACAGCCCATCTGAAATACATTCTTAAACTTTCATGAGACAAGACCAAGACTCCCTTTTTATAGGATTTGCAACAAAGAAAAAAATAAAGACAAAATTTAAAGAAATTGCTTCTGTAGTAGTGATTTTTTTTTCAAAATAATTTGTTTCTTTTACTATGATAGATCAAATAGATGGCTGAATTGGGGAGAAATTAATAGGTCCTATCTTTATTGATGAGTAAGATAAAGTAACAAAACTTCTGCAAGTTGGTCATAGATTAATATCAGGATTTTGTATTGAATGCTCTGCAACATTTTTGATTTCTATATTAAATACTGATTTAAAATTAGTGGTACTGTTTCATTTCTGAAGTGCTATTTTTATGTGCTTTTTATTTATGTTTTCTCTATAATTGTGCTATCTAATGTATTCATTACATGTGAAATTCAGTATATAACAAGTTGTTCATCATCTTGAAATTCTTGAACAAAAGACAGGATATAAATCTAATAAATGAATAATATCCAAAATCCAACTTGAATAAAATCATGAGATAAAATAACTACTAAGGCCAACTTAAACTGCAAAATACTACTCTGATATATGACAGGAGCATCTTACTTATTTAGTTTATTGTACAATTTATAAGACAACTAATTGCAGAAGCAACACAAGGCAACATGCACAAAAATGAAAAATGCATGCTATGGTGTTTATTAAATTAAAAAAAATTAATATTTAAAGTGAATAGTCATGAATAGTCTTAGAGTCTCAGTTGAATATTGAGTAGTATTTAACAAGATTATTCCCTGCTGCTTCCCTAGCCAAAAAAAGAGACTACATAAAAACATATGTTTTGTTGCAGATAAACTCCTTAGCTTCCCTCCAGACTACATGCCCAGTATTATTGCGCACCCCCCAAATAGATGCAGTAAACCGGCTGCATTTCAGGTGCAGGATCGCTTTGCAATTATGCAGCCTTAAGTGGGTGCACATAGCAACCTCCTTGATAGACTTATGGATTTAATATTTAAAAGAAAGAAAATAAATCAAGATGATCCAGCATTGGAAAGGGGATGCAGAGATGAGGCAACTCAGGAAATGACACTACTGGTAAGGGAAACTAGTCCAAACAGTAGAAGAACAGCTCTAAATATGACTTAGTTCCATCAATAAAAAAATAGAAGGAAACTCTAATAAAACATGCTGTGAACATGTTTAGACTACTCCCCCTTCCCCTCAGGATCCAAAGCAGGATGCAAATTGAAATGATAATCAAAGTTTACACAGAAAAAGCAGAGCTGTCACTTTCAAGATGATAGGCATGTGATAGAATTATAAATGTCCCTGGCTTACTTATTGAGTTTATTAGCTATCTTTCAACATATGTATCTAGAGGCATTTTAATTAAAAAGAGAATAAATATTACACAGAAGCAAAGTAAAAATAATTCTGAGGTATTGCAATATTGATAAGAATTAGCTGAACGCAGCAAAACTGGAATCAATGCTGCAGTTACATTAACTTTTCTCAGTCTCACATTCTTCAGCATCACAACTACCACAAACACTAGAAATTTTGGCATGTGGTGCCAATCCATCAGGAGTTGTAGAAGACTAGCCAATGTCCACATATCTTCATCTGACCCAAGAAAGATCCTAACAATGGCAGTAGATAAACCTCTTAGGAAGGTGGCAATTCAAATACAAATATCAAAATAAAAAAGCTATTTTTCTCTTGCATTTCCATCTGTCTAACACAAATCCAGAATCTCAACATTTGGACCTTTTGGGGTTTTTTTTCCACCCTAGATTGCTACCCTTTCCTCTACTTTATGGTTTATATGCCAAAAGTCTAGTAAAATCCTTTTCAGCATTCACAGTGTAACTCCCATTCTTCTGCTCCTGATTTGTGTCCTCTCTCTCCTTCAAATTTCCATTTCAAACTATTAGTCAGTCTGAGATCATTATCCTGCAGCTTGTGTACAAATATAGTAATCTCTGGCCTCTTATATGGACTGTTTCAATCTTTGCAGCATTCATTCAGCTACAGCTTTTCAAAAGCATATATTCTAAACTAATTAAATATCATATACTACCCATCCCTCTTTCATGAAAAGACTCTGCTTCATCACTGCTATTGACAAGATCAAAATAGTTTGTTGATATGGTGTGCAGGTAATTTGAAATGCCCTTTGCTGAAGAAACTAAATCTTGCTCACTAGATTGTGCAACTTTTCTTTGGACAACTATCCTTATTTCATCAGGTTCTGATGAGCCAGGTTCTGATATTCCAAAAAGAGATTTTATACATTTTGAAAATATGATTACTGAATAACTATTGTTTAGTTCCTGCACTGGACAGGGGATTTGACTAGCTTCAAGGTCCCTCTAACCCTATGATTCTGTAATATCTGTAATATCTGCATCATATTTGCAATTCCATGAAATGAAGAAATTAAAGTCACCTTTTCATGTTTGCAACACTTCAACCTAGTATCTTTATGATCAACAAAAAAAGATATATGTTCTGCAGCAGATGGAAACCATACTCCATCTCCTTGTGTGTCTTTTAATTATCTATTTCAGTTCCTGGAGTACATGTTTTGGTACATGCAGCATCAATCTTTATCAATTCCATTATAAATACTGGCTACACCTGATTAGCAGCCCACAGTATCACATACCATGTAATAGCAGTGTGGGGCACTTTCATCAGGATCAAAAAAGAGGGCTACACCTTCCTCTGGCATACTGATTCCCCCACACCCTTTCCTTCGAGCTTCCTTCTAGGCACAGAAGGGTTTTTGGTTGTGATGCTCCATTAGACTAGCACTTTCAAAATACTTCCCTGTCCTGGTTTGGTTGGGAAGAGATCTTTTTCTTCTTATCCAGACAAGTAAGCAAGATACAGGGATCCCTTTCTCCCTTGGTTGATTTCATATTCTCATCTGCTCCAGAAGTGGTATTCAGCAGGTTCTGACCGGTTCTGGAGAACCAGTAGCGGAAATTTTTGAGTAGTTCAGAGAACCGGCAAACACCACCTCTGACTGGCCCTGCCCCCATCTATTCTCTGCCTCCCGAGTCCCAGTTGATCAGCTGGGTCTTCTTTTGTTGCCCTGGACAGGAGAACGGAGCTGGAAAGCAGGTTAAGTGGCATGGGGAGGGAATGGAATTTTGCAGTATCCTTCTCCTGCTATGCTCACCAGGAATGCCTACCAAGCCACGCCCACCAAGCCACGCCCACAGAACCGGTAGTAACCGGTAGTAAAATTTTTTGAATCCCACCATTGATCTGCTGTCTTTAGGACGGAGCCATGATAGATCTATGGTCCTTCTTCCACCTAGCTTTCAGTAATTTGAATGGTCTGTTCAGTTCCCTCCTTATTTTGCCACTGACAGCCTGTTGCTAAAACAACCGAACAAGATTTTGTAAGATTTTCATATTTAGTCAAGTCTCACAATTGTTTTTGAAATTCTGTTAGTGCTATAGTACTTATTTGAAAAAGAGCCAGTTTGGTATAGCAGTGAAAGTGCTGGCCTAGAAACGAGGAAATTGTGAATTCTACATGTCTCTTAGGCATGAAGGCTGACTGGGTGACTTTAGTTACTCTCTCTCATACACAGAGTTGTTGCTGTGGGAGGAGGCAGCAGCATTGGGTATGTTTGCCACCTTGTATAGTAAAAAAAAAGTAGGATATAAATCTAACAAAATAATAATAATGAAATATATAGGCTTTCCAAGATGCAGCTCAAATACAAGATTTACTATTTGAATTCCTTGTTTAAAAATAGCGTGTGTGTGTGTGTATGCGCACACAACTGCGTGGACACGAGCATACAAAAACTTGCAATTTTAACTCATCCTATATCCTAGCTGTGCTATAGCAGAGCTATAGGAAAGGATAGTGCATAGTTGGTGATCCTGTTTACTCAGGTTTTTCAGTTCCATATGCAACTGTTACAGAGAAACCCCTTTTACATTTTACACTAGGTAGAGAATGAGGAGATATATGCAAGGCCAGCAAAATCAACTTGTGAATGTTCATATAAAGGTTCATTGCCACATTACATTTCATTCATAATGAAATAAGCAGATGGGAAAATGAAGAAGCATTTGGCCCATGAATTTATTTATTTATTTATATGGCTTCCTGGATCATTCTGAATGATTCTGTGTGGCATACAAAGAATGAATGTACTATGAAGGGGTTCAGGGGTGAATAGAAGCTCTCTTGCTTAGAATAAATATTAAAAGCAATAATATATTAAAAGCAATAAAAATTAAAAAGCAGAGATAGTTACTCAAAATGTACTGGTAAGCAATGTCTTTAGTGAAGCCAATTATAATGTAACAAACTGTAAACAAATTTAATTCTTTTTCTGAAATAAATAAATACATTCTATTATATACAAATCCATAGAGTGGGCTATGACTGAATGGCCGATGAAAACAATGACTATATACATCGACCCTATAATATAAACTTTAATGCTACATTTAGCTTTGTTCTTGTACTTTTTAACTTCCCTGTTAATTCATATTGTTTGCTTTTTAAAAATTTTGTAATGTACAAGAATTCTACTTTCTGGGGTTAACAGTCTGTTTTGGAAGTTTGGGGAAAGATCCTCACAAAAAGAGGATGTGGTAATAATTTATAAACAGGTTTCTCAAACTATCAAATATCATGGTGAGCCTCACAAGAATGGTAAAACCAAAAACCAGGTCAGTAACTTTCACAAAAACTTGAAAAGTTTCAAATAGAAACCACACTCTATAACCCACGATAACTTTCTCCAACAAAAGCCTGTTTTATAGAAAAACAGATGACATTTAAAAAAACAACAACCCCAGGACAATGGCCAATGGTTCGAATAAAGTTTAGGCCCCCAAACAAATTCAGGATTATTTTCCACATGGTCTTATTGCAATGTCTCGGAGTACAAATCCAATACTTCATCAATTTGTATGGCTATCATAGGTTCCTCCCCCACCCCCAAATGGGTGCTCACTCACGCACAATGACTACTGACTGACTCCAGGCAGCTGCCTCCGAAACTAAACTTCACTCACTTTGTTCATCTGCTTCAGCCAGCTCTATGAGGCAGACCAGACTAAGAAACCAATGGATTAAAGGTCTAATACTACTTCCATTGAAACATATACTTCCCTCCTTTGTTCCTCAATCTTTGTGTAATCATAGGAGGGGCTTATGTGACATGTTTTTTAAACTATTTTGTGGGATGAGATTAAGGCCCCTTGTTTGATCTTTGCCTTGGCAGCAGCTCTTGTTTCTATCCTTCAAGGCCATTTTCTATGCCCTCTACAGCTTTTTTTGTTTTCATGAACTTTTCCTTGGTTGGTCTTATGTCCCTTAACAAGCAGCAACCACAGTCTCTGTCCATTTCCCCCTGCTTGAAGGAAATGGAACACTTAGAAAGACTTCCAAGCGACCAGAACCCGAAAATCAGAAATTTTTACTTGTTAAAAAAATATGTCTGTCCCACAAGGGTGGGACAGGGGAGAAGTCCAAAGAAAGAAATGGAAGATATTTGGTGGCCAGTGGGTTATTTTCTCTAAAAGCACTTCTAGTCACCCGACAACTGGATAGGTATCTTGATGAGGCATTTTGTGAATAGAGGAAGATATTTCTACAGTTGTCTGAATTTCCAAAAGATTCAAATCCATAATTACCTTAATTATGATTTATTTATTTTGCTTTGGAGATCACTGTAAAATATAAACTATACATAAACTAACCATGTGGGCAAGGTACACAGAGAACTGCAGCCGAAATTCTGGTTGGTTTGTTAGCATGTCAATAATTCATGCACACACACTCAAAGTGGTTCAAATCAGCCTGATTTTGTCTAACTCACGAGTTGCTTCAGAAGAGGCCCTAGAGAATTAAAAAAAAAAACTTGTGATATTTCAGTTGGGTTGTAATATTCTGCAAATATGGGTTGTTCAATTTTTAACTTTTCCCTCAAAACATTACAAGCAATGTCTAGAAACCAACATGACTGATACTTTCCTTATTGTTTTGAAACATATATGAAACAAATCAATTCACGTGAGTTACAGTTTGAAATTAAAAATACTTTGCATTCATACTTTAAGCCATATTTCTGAACAGAGAGAAATGGGGAGGGAAAAATCAAACTGTTTTAAGTCGAAAAAAATAATAAAAAGTGCACTTCTGGAAAACAGCAAAGGTAGTTGAAGAACTTTTGACGACAGATTTGGATTGATTTGGAAGCAACCCTAAAAAGGTTCCTCGGTGTTATGTTTTATTTTATTTTATTTTTAAAATGGTGACGCTATACTTACAGCTTGTACACAAGCAGGAAGAAGCACAGTCAATCCCACCAGGAGGATAAATTGCATAACCCTGTAGCAAGACAAGATTGAAATAGTGACAATTCAACACCTTAGGAAGCCAGGCCGGCTCTTATTGTTTTGCATGTCTTACAGCCACTTTTAAGAAATGCTGACCATCCTTTCCCTGCCAGTGAAAATGGAAGCAACTGTCGAAAGAAATAGAGGTCTACTTACTGCCTGGTCCAGCACCCTACACTGAAGCGTGGAGTCCTTTTCATGTCTGCTTATTTTCTCCTCGTTGAAGAGGACGGTCCTAGAAATCAAAGGGAACCCGGTCTTGGAAAGAGACCCGAGCGGCGGGCAGAGGCCGGCATTTTTCACCGGGAAGCGGGGAGGAGGGAGGAGGGGGATTAGCGCAACCTCCCAAGGATCGCCGGAGACAAGTTGAGCGGCGCTTTCCTCCCGGAGAGGCTCGACAGACCCCCAATTGTCGATGGGGGAGGACGTTCCTCGACCCTCCCGATTCCTCAGAAAGCCCCGCTGCCCTGCGGAACCACACGTCGGGGGGAAGGGCTTTTTTCGACCCCCTCAGGTGGCTTACCGGGGTGGGGCGGACGATTTCGACACACGCGAAAGTAGCGCCCGGGGTCTGAGGGAGGGGGGGACACACACGAAGGGAGCGAGAGAGGCGACCCTCGNGCGAAAGTAGCGCCCGGGGTCTGAGGGAGGGGGGGGACACACACGAAGGGAGCGAGAGAGGCGACCCTCGAGGCGGGCTCAAAGCTGAGGGCGGCGAAGTCGAGGCTCGCGCCCTTTTGGGCAGGTAATGGACTCACCTTCCAGTCACCGCAGGTCCCTCAGGCTGCCGCTCGGCCAGCCCGCCTCCTTCCTCCGGACGCGACGGGCTCCTGGCTTTGAAAGGACGCGGGAGACAGCGGAAACCGGCCGACTCCTCCTCGGCGGCTCCTGGCTCCCAGGGACCGGGGGCGGAGACAGGCGGGGAAGGGAGCGGCCGCGGCCGCCCACAAGCGGGGGCCCAAGCATCAAGCTCGCCTTTCCGGCGCTAGAGACGCTCCAGGCGGGACACGGGAAAGGAGGCTGACGGTATCAGCCCCGCCGGGCACGGGCACGTGTGAGCCACCGGTGGGGGCGGACGGAGCTTTTCGCGACCATGGGGAGCAGCCTGGCGGGGCCGGGCATCGCGCTCCTCTTGGCGGGGCTGCTGCTCGTTCCGGGCTGGCCGTCCTGGGGCGAGGCGGCGGGGGTGAGTATTGCCTACCTGCCCTCGGATGGCTCGCTTGGCTCTTCTCTCCCGCTTTTCCCGGCCGGCGGCCCTCAGCGGGATTGAAGAAGCGTTTTCTTGAACCCCCTCAAATCCGGTGGCAAGTCGCAGCCTGCTTCCTATTCCCAGCAGCGGCCCGCCGAGCAGACCACTCGTGGGGAGGTCTCTTTCTCTCGGGCGCGGATTTCGGCCGCCTCAGAAGCGATTCCCGATGCAGAAGGCAGGGCAGGGCAGGGCCATCCCGCGTCGTCCTGGTGTCAGTTTTTAAGGCAAGAGTCGGCGGCACGCCGGATGCACAGGAGCGCTGTGTTGATTTGCGTCCGGATGTCCGTTTCATTTGAACGGCAGCCCTGCTTGGACTCCTGGTTTTGTCACATTTGTAAGGAAATAAAGTGTCGCTACCATACAAATCCTTGGCATTGACGTCTGGGGGGTGAGACAAATGGCCTTTGAGGGCATTTGCACCAAGACCAAAATCCCTTGTGCGTCCCATCCCATTTGGCCAACAAAGAATTCTCTTCTCTTCTCCGGTGTTTGAAAGCAGCCGCTTTAGTTTTGGACAACTTGCTAATTTGCTGTTCAATTTCATTTATTCAAGTCTGCTTTAAATTCGTTGTTTGAACACGTCCTTAAGATGCCTCTGTGGTGAGCCAAAGGCACCCACAGACCATTTTTGCATTTAAAAAAAAAAAAAANAAAGGCACCCACAGACCATTTTTGCATTTAAAAAAAAAAAATGACAAACTCACGGTAACTTATGGTCAATGAACTATGTTTTTCTGAATGAAATCAATTACTTACGTTTACAAACTACAATGAGCCTTAAAGTAGCCCTCCATGTTGTAGTCTAATAATAACCCACTCACAGATTTATTGGTGTATTAGAAATGAAACAGTGTAATCTCACTATTTATTTTATGGGAACTTCTAAATCCACATTTATATCAGGAATAAAGTACATATAACTCTATAAACATCCATCTAGTCAAGATCATGTTTTACTGTGATTGGGAGATTTATTTGTTTTTGTTTATTGGAATGAAACTATGCTCTCCAAAGTACTGTAGACTTTCAATTTAAGCAACCACTTCCATCAGCTGCTTATATGACCTGTAAAGTCACAAAAGCTTCCATTAATTAAAATTTCTGGACCATCTTTACTTTGCTAGAAAGGAAGAACCTAGATGTCAGATATCTTGTTCACTTTGTTGTCATTCCAAACAATTTTATTCTAGCTTGCCAGTCTTTTTCCCCAAATTGCCTTTTTCTAATCCTATCGTATGTAATTCTTCCCCTGGTAATTTCATCATAATTGATATGAAACTGCTTTACTGAGTGCTCCAGAGAGAAGAGATGAAGAATAAAGTATAGTTGATTTGTTCCTTTCAATTTCACTAATAATGATTGATTGGCACAGATTGGCAGATACCAGTCTAAAAGAAAGATTCTTTATCTTTTTCTGCCATGTTTGAAGAAATCTACAAACCTCAGGAAAATAAAAACGTACAGAGATTTCTGAAGGAAACAGATTAATCGCATATCAACCTGGGTTCAGGCCCTGGCATAGAACTGAACATACCTTTATGACCCTCTTTGATGATCTCTGACAAGACTGGAATAAAGGGAGAGTAACTCTCCCCCCCCCAGTCTTGTTTTATTTATCAGAGGGATCTGATACCATCAACAGCTGGTTAGGCTGCAAGATTTGGGGAAGGGTACACAATGTTGCATTGGTTCTCCATCCTGTATAGCAAGTTCCAGTTTGTGGCTCTGGGCAGAAAGAAGTCAACCCTGGTTATGGTGTGCTGCAGAATTCAATTATTTTCTTCCCTTCCTTTAATACCTACATGAAGCACAGGGTGTGTGTGATATATCAGCATGGGGTGAAGTACACATATACATCCATTGCCTCCCAAAAACTGATGTGCTGAAGGCGCTGTCTTGATGCTTAGAGGTTGTTAGAAATAGGACCAGGAAGAACAGACTTAATCCTGAAAGAAAAAATTGGCTGTGGATATGGAAATCCTCTGATTCTAAAGATAAGTCTCTTTGTTTCTGAAGAATGTTGAAGCCCCCTGGACAGAGGCTGTTCATGATTTAAGGTTTTCCTGGGTGTTTGGCACTTGCTTGAGCAAATATGATGGTATATCTAGTGCACCCATAGCAATTGTTTCTGGGTCAGGAAACACTGCACACAGTTATGCAGACCGTCATCACTTGGCAATTGGACTATTTAATATATTCAGGATTCTGCCCTTGAAGACCATCTAGATTCTAGGAGCTTAAACCAGTAGTTTCCCAGGTGATAATGGGCTCTTCAAGAGTTGCCCATGTAAAACACGTATAACCTGTAAACTGCTTAGATGCCAGTCAGACTCCAGGTGCAAATCAAGGTGAGAAATCCCACCTTGAAAACTCTACAAAGAGAGCGAGATACAGAGAGATACAAAGGGAGGGAGAGAGATTCGGCTCAATTCAGCTCTGTCTGCTCCCCTCTCTCTGTCTTTGCCCACTTTTGCAAGGATTCAGCAGCGATCTAAGGCAGCAACCTCGAAGCACTGTGAGGTAACAGCCTGACTGTCACTACTTTTGGAATGCAAGGTTTATTTTTGTATCTTTCCAGAGACAGAAAGAGTGTGGCCAAATTTCCTTTCAGTTATTCCCTGGGTGTAGGAGTTGGGAAGGGGGGTGGGGAATGGGGGAGAAGGAGGGAGGAAGAGGCATAGAGAGAGAGAAAGAGAGAGAGTTAGAGGAGAGGGAGAGAAGGAGAGGGAGAGAGAAAGAAAGAGATGAGAAGGAGGGAGGGGGAGAGAGAGAAAGAGAGAGATGGGAGAGGGAGGGAGGAAGAAAGAGAGAGCAACCTGTTCCCCATAGAAAACACAGAAAACCACAAAACCTGGGGGGTCATGTGACTCAGTGGGAGTGACATTGAGTTGCCACGTCCGCCCATGTCTTGGGGCTCCCAGTGTTTTGTTTTCTGTGGGAAACAGGTCCAAATGGCTCTCTGAGCATTTAAGGTTGCAGACCCCAGACCTAGGGGGAGGCAGAGGAAGGGGGACTTTGACCACGTGCTCAATATCTAGGATCCTGCTCAGCCAAGCTTGCCCCTCTTTGTAGTTACCGTGCCTGACAGCAAGTTCACAGGGTGCCCCTCCTGCCAGGGATCAGCCTCCCAAGCTGCCCCCCCCTCTTGGGGCACTCACGTCCTAGAGGTGGTGCTGTTCCCTCCTTCCTGGAGCAGAGCAGAATTGAGGAAGCCCAGGGCAGGCAGCTTTGCTCTACTTTCTCAATGTGCCACTTCTGCGTTCGACGCGCCAGCTCCGCAGGCTCACTCCATTGAGCCCCTTGCACCTCTGCGGTGCAACAGTCGATGGGGTGAGCCTGCAGTGCCGGCGCCTTGAATGCCCCCCTGCCTCCTCTTAGCACCCCCAAAGGGGCTGGCATAGGGGTGCTCAAAGACGGCAGGGGGGCGTTCGAGGCGCTGGCACTGCAGGTTCACCCCGTTGACTGTTGCAGCGCTCTGGAGCCAGCGCCTTGTATACGGTGACAGCAGCTTTGCTTTACTTTACTAAAGTGCCACCACTGTCGCGTTCTGTCTGTGTGTGTGTCTGTGTGTATCTGTCTGTCTGTCTGTCCATCCATCCATCCATCCATCCAAAGGTCTGTCTGTCTGTCTGCTTTACTGCCTACCTACCTACCTACCTGCCTGTCTGTCTTTCTGTCTACCTATCTGCCAATATCGACCTACCTACCTATCCACCCATCCAAAAGGTCTTGTCTGTGTTCCTGCCTGCCTGTCTGCCTGCCTGCCTACCTATCTACCAATATATCGATCTGTCTCTCTCTGTCTCTCTATCTCTCTCTCTGTATCCATCCATCCATCCATCCATGTTCGAAGCGCTGGCGCCGCAGGCACATTGGGAATGTAGAGCAAAGCCTGTCTGGGAGGGAGGGAAGGTGAGAGAGAGAGAGAAAGAGACCTGATGCATCAGACTGAAATGAGGCCTAGTTTAGACTGAGGCCCTTATCCACACTGAAACATCTTTGGCTTCTATCCAGGTTGGCTGAGGAATGAGCGCAAGCCGTGGCGGAGGCTTCCTTCCTCCCTCTCTCCTCCTTCTCCTCTTGTGCGCACCCTCCAGGCCCCACCACAGCCACCTCCATGGCTGTTCACTGCTCTTGCAGCACCTGTGCAGCACACTCAAGTTTAGTGCACTTTAGTCCATCCCCTCCTCCTCCTCCTGGAGCCCATTACAAAGCAGTGCATCGGAGCTGTCGCATTGGAGGTGCCGGCTCTGGAGTGATGCAACAGTCAATGGGCTGACCCTGCAGGGCCTCAAACATCCCTCTGCCACCTCTTAGCGTCCCCCTGCTGGCCCCCTTGCCTCTTAGCGCCCCTCTAAGGCATCTTACCGCCCCCCAGGGGGTGGTACCGCCCACTTTGGGAACCACTGCTTTACAGGATCACATCAGGACTTGGTTATTTGAGATCTCCCATAATAAACTGAATATGTCAATCCAAAAGGATCAAGAAGAGAAGTCCTAGAAAGTGGCATAGAAATATTAAAGAATAAATGAAATAATAGATTTAGATAATTATATACATATGTGTAAGAAGGACAGAAAAAAATCTGTATTTATGTTTGCTACAACTAATACTTGGAAATGAATAGGAGATCTTTGTCTCTCTATATATTGAAATATAATCACCAGAAAATTTTGTTAGAAATTCTAGAAATTGTTATTTGGTAATACCTAAGGGCCTTATGTTAGCTGTCTCAGTGCTAAGTACAGGTAGTCCTGAACTTACAATAATTTATTTAGTGACCATTCAAAATTACAACGGCGCTGAAAAAAGTGACTTATGACTATTTTTCACATTACAACCAGCATCCTCATAGTAACATGACCAAAATTCAGATGCTTTGCAATTGATGCATGACAGTTGCAATGTCCCAGGATCATGTGATAATCTTTTGAGACCTTCTGACAAGCAAAGTCAATCAGAAGCCAAATTCACTTAACAACCGTGTTATCAACTTAACAACTGCAATGATTCACTTAACAACTGTAGCAAAAAGGTCATAAAATGGGGCAAAATTCACTTAACAACTGTCTTGCTTAGCAATAGCAATTTCGGGTTCAATTGGGGCTATAAGTCAACAACTACCTGTAGAAGTTTTTGACCTGGTAGCTGAAAAGGGTCTAAATATCTACATTGTCCATCACATTCCTCCACCATAGGCTGCTCAGTCATCTTTCCTTGTAGGGGTCAGGGGAAGGCAAATTGAATATAGATTATCTGGAGGTAGAAAAGGTCTTTTTAGCAGTGACCTCCTAGTGTAACATCTGATAATCTTACTTTGTTTCAGTAAAATTATTCTTTTTATTCTCATATATATTATTGAACATTTTAATCAGACAAGAAAAAAGAATAACAAGCTAAGTAAAATACTGGAAAAAAAGTGAAAAAAAACCAAGGGATTTGAAATATCCTTGAAATTTTAGTGTTTCATTAATTGATTGTGAATAACTGCATGCATTTTAACATTTGAAAAAAACTAAAAATCCCTGTTAAACCTTAAACAAAATATAAGTATCAAAAACCAATAGTCAGCATATGGCAAAACAGACTGGCTGCAGGATGTCAAAGGAGCATGACAAGGCTTATATACTTCCCTTTTATTTATTTTACCTATTTGCTGATTATATCAATATCAATAATTTGTGTTCTGCCAATGATGCTACCCTGATAGCCAAAAATGCAACTAGTCTTCAAGCTTTCGTGTTAGCCTTGCAAGGTAGTCCAGACAAGAAGCACAACCAGGATTACTAGCTTTATCCTTATTGTAAGATTACATTAACAGTATCTTGCAAGTCTGAAAATGCATTTCCCTCCCTTCATTTTACTTTCCCCAAAACTAGGAAAAAAGTGTTTGAGATGCTTTTACCACCTCCCCTCTTTCAGACTCAAATTTCATTTATCAGATTGTTGCATGGGCTATGACTTTTCCTCTTATCTCCCAGTTACGTTTCTGTGTATGGTTAATTTAAAATGAAGGTAGTCCTCAACTTATAGCCATTTGTTTAGTCACTATTCAAAATTAAAACAACACTGAAAATAGTGATTTACAACCATTCCTTGTGCTTGCGATCATTGCAGCATCCTTACAGTCACGTGATCAAGTCTGGGCACTTGGCAACCAAACCTATATTTGCCAGAGTTGCAGCTTTCAGGGGTCATATGATCACCATTTGCAATCTTCCCAAACAGCTTCTGACAAACAACTGGGAAAGAAGGATTTGCTTAACAACCACAAAATTCTCTTAACTGAAATGATTTACTTAACAACTATGGCAAAAACTGTCATAAAAATGGGTGCAAATCACTTAATAACCACATTCTTTAGCAAGTGAAATTCTGGTTCCAATTGTGCGGGTAAGTCAAGGACTACCTGCAGAACTTTATAATTTTCTGATGTATAGTCATAGAAATTTAATTTTTTGTGTAGTGTTGAATCTCATTAAATTTAGCAAAGGTATTACTTTTTTTAATCTGTTAAAGTTCTATGTCAACATTTGAATGTTGCATTTATTGACCCAAAAACTTGTCACAGAGCCATATTGTTGCATATATTCCAATATCTATATAAAATCATTCTTTGGTATCTATAAATGTAACAGTCTTTGTATAAATTCAGTTTATGGTCTTGAGTTGCTAACTTAACTATTAACAGTTTATTTTTCTAAAGGATAATAATCTGATAAATAATGTGAAAGAGTTTGGAGTAAAAATCACAGAATCACTAGATATGTGAAAGGGCTCATTACAACTAGCACCAATAAGTGGCGCGTTGGTTAGAATGCAGTATTGCAGGCTAGCTGTGCCCACAGTCAGGAGTTTGATCCTGGCCGGCCCAAAGTTGACTCAGTCTTCCACTCTTCCGAGGTTGTTAAAATGAGGACCCAGATTGTTGGGGGAAATATGCTGACATTTGTAAACTGCTGAGAGTGCTGCAAAACACAGTGGCTGGGTATGTAAGTCTAAGTTCTATTGCTATAAACAATAATAATTCTTTGCAAAATTGTTTGCATTCCTATCAAGCTCTATGACATTTGGTTTTTCAAATCAGCAAAATATTTTTATATGTATTTCCACAGATCAATGTAGGTGAGATAATGCATCTCCAGAGATTTTGGCTGGCCATGAATGAATTAGCTATTGATGACTCCTTTAGCACTACAAAAGCTCTTATTACAAAAGCTCTTCCTAAAGCATATTCTCCTCTTGAGTCAGAAGCTGTGGTTTGCTTTTTGTTTCCAATTCTTGACTTGTTGGGATTCTGTTCATTATATCATAATGAATTAAACAATAATTAATTGTTTTAAACAATAATTTTAATTGAATTAAATTAATTCAATTATTGAATTAAACAATAATTTTAAAAAAATTATTTAGCTGCAGGAAGAGTTAAGCAGAAACGATTCAGCAATGTGCAGCTGAATTCAAAGAAATTCTAACTTATTGTGATATAGAAATGCTGTTAGTATTGGGGGCGAGGTTTGCTGAACCTAAGAATTTAAAAGCAAGGATCACTGGGACCAGACTTGATCACATGACTGTAAGGATGCTGCAATGATCACAAGCACAAGGAATGGTTGTAAATCACTATTTTCAGTGCCATAAGAATGAGAGCCAACTTGAACAACAGCTTACAAAGTTGCTTCTCAAGAGGACCCAAACCCTATGCAGTCTACTTTTTCACCTAACCATTGACTGGACTTGTACTCTCTGTGCCCTAGGCTGGGTTTAGCTGGTGCTTAAATTCTAGGCTGGGAACTCTTTGCGTTCCAGGGAGATTTTTCCTAATGTAATAGGAGCCTTTTATTTTATTTTATTTCACTTCTTAATTGCTCGTCTCTCAAGAATAGGGCTCTGGGTGATGTTTAATCAATAACATTAAACATTAAAACAGAATAAAATAAGATTAAAACTTTTAAAAATATATGAAACTATATTTTAGGTTTCTAGAATTTCCTCCAATGTAAAACACTCAGAGGCAGAGATACTGTTCAATAATAGCATTTCAGTAACAGCAAACAATGACTCCATTTATTTCAGTGGACTGTTTATGGCATGTTATTCTAGTTTCTATCCTTAGAAGGAAGCAGGTATTCAGTTTATGGCTGCCTGATAATCTAGACATGATCTTATTAAAAGAGTAGGATCCCAGAATCTGAAAAAACTCTAGGTTCCTCAGTTAATGCTTGATTTTTCTGTTTCACATCCTGATGTACTTGGCTCCTTTTGTACATAACAGACATGAAAGAATCCACACTCTGAAAGCAGCAACAATTTCCAAATACTGAATCTGACCAAGTCTCTATTTCTTGGGCAGAGCAGATAAAATTTTGCATGGTTGAGATTTCAACTCCTTGGAACTCCGCTCATGTTGGCTTTTCAATTTCAGACAACTAATTTAACAGCACATATATTAGAAAGTAAATTACATTTGAACTGGTGAGTAGGTACAGCAAGTGTTTGGAACAGTTTGTAATTAGGGCCAGGATTGTAGCTAAATTTTGTATTATTTATCACTATGACAATTAGAAGTTTGGGGGTCTGATTGTTTTTCCAGGTGTATCTAGAGCAGGCTTTTATTGGATACTGTGTAATTTATATATATATATTTATATATATATAAGTTTTCACGGGTACTTACATGAATGCAGTTCAGCTTCCTTCGGGTATTATCCCAGGTCATTGTGGTGCTTTTAAAGTTGTAGCAACGTTTCGGCAGAATCTCATCTGCCATCATCAGGTTTCTGTATTGAGTTCGTCTGTATGGGTCAGGCTTGACAGCCGTTAGTTTTAAATTTGGAGGCTAGCTACTGGGGATGGTTATTCTACAATTCGCTGATTGGTTGGAGGTCTTTGTCTGTGTTTATTGAACCTGTGAGTTGAATGGATGTTTCTGGTGTTTCTTCTTCGGGGTCTGTTGTGGCTATTGAAATAATATATTAGGGCAACACTTTCTTGTTCCTGGTGTTGGGAGGCTTTCAGTTGCAGCTTGGCTTCGTGTGAAAGGACGGCTGTTATCTTAATTAGCGAGCTCAGTTTTCATCTGGGTTGCCTGGTGGTGGGGGTGTTTGAGCTGAGTGTATCAAGAGGGAGTTGTTTTGTGCCCAGGTGATGTTGGCCTACTTAGTGGAATGCTGGAGATCTTTCTATTTGGAGAGTGCAGGCTCCCAAATGTTGCAGTCTGGTGATCATCGTCTTCTATTCAGCGTCAGTCTTTTTCAATCTCATTGGCTTCTTGGCCGGTCTGGTTATTAGAGGTCCTTGTGTTCGGTGCCATTGAAGTTGATGTTGTTGTACCTGTGGCTCATGTGGTGTGGACCTATGCAGGGAGGTGTGTCCAGCTTTTTACTGGCATTTGTTCATCCAGGCGAGGGGTACTATTCTGTCTAGTGTGCTGTCCTTATATGTAGGGCCGCATGAATGCACAATGGACTCGCGATCTATGCCTCGGATATTTTCCAGGTTCCAATTTTATCTTTGGGGGTTTCTCAGGATGGCTGCTATTTTTTTCCTGTCGTTGTATGCTACCGATTGTGATGCCTGTGTAGTATCTTAATTATTTTGTCTTGTATGCCTCTTATGTAGGCAGGACAAGACTTGTTTCCAGTTCAGGTCTGTTGATCTTCTTAAGGTCCTAATGTCTTGAGTGATGTTTTTGTGGATTCAAGCTAGTGATTTTGTTTTTGTGGAAGCGGAGGGTGTCAGTACTTTAGTCAGTGGGGTACATAGTTTAGTCTTTATAATGTGTCTGAACCTCAGCGTTTGGTTTTGGTAATTAGGTGTTTTTGCGCCACCGGAGTTCTGTGCTGCGGTGTGGTGGGATTGGGCGGTTGGGTAGGCGGTTGGTGGTGTGTTTCTATCTGGTATACGGTGTATCCCAGTGTCCTCTGTTCCTTTGTAGATTAGTACATCTAGGAAATGGGTAGTTGTTTGTTTATTTCCGGTTTTTCCGATGGTGATGATGATGGGTGTGTGGTTTAGGGTCCATGTGTATCAGAATTGGTTTAGGTTTTACTTTTCCCCGTGGCCAAATCACAAATGTGTCATCGTGTATCTTAACCATAGTTTGGTTGTGAAGGCGATATGGACAGTGTGGGTTCTGGATTTTGAATTCTTCCCATGAACAGGTTTTG
>BHFT01008163.1:0-20458 GCA_004320025.1 Laticauda laticaudata
TCCGTTCTGTTTATGCAAATTTTCACCAATTTTTGGAGCGGATGAAAATGGATGGAGCCACCCCTGAAATTTTGCTCATCTGCTGTGTCCTTTATGCAAAAGTTTTGCGTCCATCGGCCAGTGGGACCGGCCCTTAAAAAATTTGTCTGTGTCTCTCATCCATCCAGCCACCCATCCTTCATCATAGTTCCAAACAAGGGGATATTCTGCACGTCAGGTAAATGTTATAATCATTATGCTAGTGAGAAATACCGGTTGTACAAAAGATGCTGCAATCCTTACTTAGGAAGAGCTGAGAAAATGGAGACAAAGTAGCAATGGACTACTGCTAGTTCATTTCCACAACATAGAAATCCAAGATATCTTGCTAGTCTTTAAAATTATAGATATCACTCCATTTGGAATGATCTTCAGTACAACTTTTAACTGTATGTCTGTTTAGCATATATGAAAAGTTCTTGTTCTTTTCAATGTTGATATGGCAATACTCATGTCCTAATGCACTAGTATGGGTTTTGGCTTTCATTTCTGGTTTGAACTTTATTGTTGCTATAAAATTTGCAGGTTGCCTATCCCTGTTTTATGTTCATTATGCAATGTCATGCCTATGACATCAATATTGCACTTCTTTTTAAGAAATAGCTTGCTTGCTTATGTTATGCAGTTGATTTACTTTTCCTAAAGATACGGGTTTTCTGAGTAATACTACATTGAAATTTCTTTAGGCTTCTCTTTTAAATCTGCATTTGAATTATATGTGTAAATCTTTGTTATGATGCTAGCAGTTTATGTTGACCTGTTACTCTGTTTGTATGCTATTGCAAACTCATTCACATTTGCTTCTAGTTCTGACTACAGTTGTGTAAGATTATTAGAAGTTTCCATGACAATAGAAATTTAAGATGTTTTCTGAACATGCTAAATCTGTCTCTGTTAAAAGTATTTTTGAAAGTTTTCTTTCAGAATGCCTTAAAATTACAGTTAAATTCAGTCTTGTGCTTCTCAATCTGGCATTCTTCAGACATCTTTTAAAATTAACTTGCTTGGGTTACAACAGATTCTTCTTCATTCTGGGTTTGGTTATGAAATCTAAAATGTCCTGTAATCCATAATGGTTTGGATGCCTTATATTTACTAATTCTGGAAAGCTAATTTATTAGGGTTTTTGCAGAATGGGTAAACTTCTTAATAAGTTACATACTTCACCTTATTTCATCTGGCAATAAGAACAGGCTAGAAGCCTGTTTTAATTAGGCATCTTTACTGCTACTGATGTTCCTTTTCTTCTAATAAAGAATAATATTTATAAAGAAGAATTAGGAATAAGTTTTACCGTTGCTTGTTTTATTCAAATTTCTAGATACCTTGAGTCTGCAAGAGTTACAAGATGTACAGCCAGGCCAAGTTAAATAAGCAAGAGTACAAGACAATAGGCATATTTATTCAACCAGTAATAATAAGGTAATGCGATATATTCATGATATATTTTGTATAGATTTTTTAGAGTAATATGGTAGCCCTTTTAAAAATATATTTGAAGTCAGAAGCAACTCTGATCTTATTTAACAAACTATAATAAACCATAATTCTTTAGGAATGGGGGGGGGGAGAAAATTTTATTTTTTAAATAAAATTTATTTTTTTAAAAAAATTGGCAGTTATTTATTTATTTATTCATATATCAATCTTCTTAATTGCCCAACTCCCTCAAAGAGGAGCTCTGTACAATTTAACCAATATACTAAAATATTAAAAACTAAAGACTTTATGATTTTTTTCAAAAATGTTAAGCATTATAAAATTACAACTGATTTTTTTCATTCAACTAGTTTCATCTAAGAGACACTTGTGCTTTTTTTCTGGCTTTTTCTGGTATGTATTCAACCACTGTTTCAATTATATGTGATTTAATTTCTTGCCAGTTCACCTCAGCAATTAACATTATTTTTCACTGCAGTTGATTACATGAAATGGAAGTCAGATCAAACTTCTTTGGTGATGATGTATTTTTGATATTACATAATTTGTCTCTAATCTTAGTCAGCAACAATTCATGCATGATCCGAATTACAAAAAGCACCTGAATATGTCTTGACCAGGGGTGGGCTTCAAAAGTTGTAGCAATGAGTTGTCTGCCTGGTGTCTGGGTGGGTGTGGCCATGGTGGGTGTGGCCTAGTCAGCCTCTTGCACCATGGTGGGGAAGTGTTTTTGCCCTCCCTGGGCTCTGAAGGCTTTCCTCAAACCTCCAGGAGGGTGAAAATGGCCTCCCCAGGTTCTGGAGCTCTCTGAAAGCCAGAAATGGGCCCATTTCCACCCTTCCCAAACTAATGGGAGACCCGGTTTTCACCATCCCCAAACTTCCATGCATACCCTGCATTTATTTGCATCCAAATGGGCTGCATTGAGACTCCTGTAAGGGGCAGGGCAGGGCCAGGAGTGGGATTTCTCTGAACTGCACAGAATTTTAGCTACAGGCTCTCCCAAACCTCTGAGAATGCCCAGCAGGCCATCTCTGGTCTTGACAATGAGGATTGAATTAATCCAACAATGGCTACCTAGGATATGGTCTATCTGATTACAGTGCCCTCTGATGTAAGTGATACTTGTACTGTTTTAGCCCAGTATTTATTATTTGAAATAGATTTTCGTGACAAAATTGAACCAAACAACCATCTACATCATTTGTTTCAGGTCCAAAACTTCCAATGATACCTGTTTCTGCTTAGCTGTGAATTTTTGTATTGAAATCAGCCAATATGTAAACAGTGTGTTTTTGGACCACTTGCTTCAGAATTTTTTCAGTGCTGATCTCCTGAGCTGTTTTTATTTCCATTTAGAATGTAATCCTTTATGAACAGTTTTCACTGTTTGTATCCCCTACATTTTATTTCTAATAAATCCCTCTTTTTACTTTCTCAGTAGACCCTATCCACAAGTCAAGGACTGTTCACTCTGGATTATAGTTATCCATCAAATGAAATGGACTGTAATCTACTAAAGCTTGTGCCATAACAAATGTTAGTTTTAAAAATTCCACTAATTTTATTTTTGCTGCAACCAACTAACATGGCTACCTTTTTATGATTTGGATACAATTCCAAGCTGCTCTCATAATTTAAGGTGGTCTTGGCCCTTCAAGTTATTTGAAATATTTAATTAAATGTCCATCTCACAAATATTGTTTTTATTCTAAAACTTAGACTATTAGTTTATAAATAAATGAAAATGTAGACAGTAAAAATAACATATGTGTTAAGCTATTACACTAATAAGAATTAAAATAAGCAACAAAGAAATTATGCAATATTTATATGTATAAGGACTTCTCTGATCTTGTGCTTTCCACTAGATGCATATAGTATAAATAATAGCTATAAATGATGTGTCACTGGTAACAAATACAGAATATATTGTAACCTCCTTTGTTAGTATCGTTTGATTTGTATTATATCAGACTGGGTTATTATAATTTTAGTTCTTCTTTCAGTTCACCTGGCATCATTTAAAAATCTCTGATTTTTGCTTTAGGATAGGATGTTATTTCATTTCTTACATAAAATCCTGTTAAATATAAAAGGTTGGAAAACTAGAATATATTTGTTGTTTGACCAACCACTTAAATCTACAAACCACAGAATAATATTGTAAATAAATTTATCCAAGAATTCACTGAGAGTTAAACTGAGTATTCTAATTAGATTTTTCAGTGGCATGACAATTTCAGTCATGAAGAATATTGCATCTAATAGTCAAATAAGAATAAGTCATTTTTATAAATGCCCTTACAAAGGAAATTGAGAATGACACAGTAATTTTTTTAATTTCTTGAAAAAAGCTTATATTTGCAATAACATTCATGGAAAATATATGTTAATGATAATATAAATAAATATAAATATATCTATAAAAGTTTAATATATTAAAATTTATAAAAACATAAATTTTAAAGCTCCATTTGAAAAATCTAATTGCTTAATACCATCACATTTGTGTCGATTGTTAATAACAATAGCGCTTAGACTTATATAACACTTCACAGTGCTCTACAGCCCTCTCTAAGTGATTTACAGAGTCAGCATACTGCCCCAACAATCTGGGTCCTTATTTTACTGACCTTGGAAGAATGGAAGACTGAGTCAACCTTAAGCCAGTGAGACCTGAAATACCAAACAGCTGGCAGCCAGCGAACAGCAAAGTAGCCTGCAGTACTGCATTAAACCACTGTGCCACTGCAGTTCTTAATCATTACAAAGCCATATTTCTTCCGGGATGATCCGTAGCCAACACCTCTTCCAAAAGTGTACCTTATGACTTTAACTGGGTCCATCCAATTTTCTGTAAATCATCCTTATTTGCTTATTTTTTCCATCTTTTCTAAAGTTATACATTTCTTCAGACATCTGGCTCTTTTACCTGCTCAGTTACTGATGGTCCTGAAAATCCTAAAGAGGCATCCTAAGTCCCAGTTGCATCAGTATTCCCACATCACTTAAAAATCCAGTTGTCTTAGAATTGTCATATGTCTGTACATTAAGATCTATCTACAGTGTCTACTGTATTAAGTCAGCCAAATAAACATATAAGCACAGTAGACAGATTACTTGGAGGTAGTGGAACAAATCTTTGGCATATTCACCTCTCTTTCTTTTGGCCTTCTTTGTTTGTTCTTTTTAAATAGAAATTGGAAGCAGCTTTCGTCAAAGAACTTCAAAACACTCTATTGCTTTTTTAATGAACTTTCCATCTGTTACCTTGAAAAACTATTGCATCCGTTTACTCTTATGCTACCATGTGTTACTTTCTTTCTTCTTCAAAAATTGTTCTATTTAACAATTCAATTACAAAAGCAAAGTTGATATAATTTTATTCACACTAACTCGTGGAATGTAGAATGAATAGAAAATGAGGTACTAAATGAGCACAAAGAAACATAATGATTGAATGATGAAAAACAAGGTGCAAAGAAAACTTGCAGAAACAGACATTGGATGGAGTCTTGTTTTTCTTTCTCTTTTACCACGTCGGGTTTCGAGGGAATTGGATGGAATAATTAAGGCAAACCTGTAATATAATTACATGCATATATATTCAAAATTAATTAAATATTAAAAGAGAGGGAAAACCCCACTCTGTTCTAGCACTGAGGATGTTACCTAGTCAGATAATGAAACTTTTGCAAGAAAACAACTAAACTCAGAGAACACCAGCAACTCCCATATAATTAGAATCTTCCTATTCTAAATATTGGTCTTTATATGCTAAATTAAAATGAATTTGAAAATTACTACAGATTCTTTTATCTATTATGTATGGAGCATATTTAACTGGCCCAGTAAGGCTACAAAAAGGGGTATGGCAGGGTGGCATCCTATCCCCCTCCCTTTTTAACTTCTGCATTAACTCTCTGATCAACCTCTTACAGAACCCTGATATTCATCCTCCTAACATAGCACAATGTAAAATTCCGATTCTCTTGTATGCCAATGCTGCTGCTATAATTTCACAAACTCCCATAGGACTGAAGAGAGCAATTACGGCAATACGTGAATATTGTAAACAGAATAAGCTGGTCTTTAATGTTGATAAATCAAAAGTTTAGTTTTTTCTAAAGACCTATACAATACTCCAGGAAAATAGAAGGACATTGTTTAGAACAGGTTATGACATTCAGATACCTTGGGGTGGTTTTCCACTCGCAAGGGACATGGAAGGCACACCTGGATCATACACTGCAAGCAGCCTATAGGTACTCAAATGCAATTAAACATTTTTTTTACACCAGTGGAGGGCAATTAGTACCTGCGGCCTTAAAACTTTTTGAGACCAAAACATTGGCACAAATTCTATATGGGGCACAAACAGAAATCCTTGCAAAAAAAAAAAAAANCTATCCCTCCCCCTGGAAACAGGCAATAGATCACAAGCTGGGCTCTTATGGGCTCTCACCAGTATTCTTAATGTCTCTAGGCTTTGACCAAGCAAAGCAAGTAGTAATCAATAGAATGAAGGACATGGAGTTCCAAGAACTAAATAGGTTGGCTTGCCATAGCAGGGACAGAATTAAACAGGGAGCGTGGGAGTCAGCAAGATATCTAAATGATCTGATCTTCCCAAAACAAAGAATAGCATTCTTCAGAGCCAGATTTAATATTTTCCCATCAGCATTCTTTCAGGGCAGGTATAAGAAAACACCAACAGCAGAATGGGTATGTACATATGTGGTAAAGGAGAAGTTGAAGATATGTCACATGTTTTATTGTACTATGAGTTATACAGAGGTCATTGTATATTCTCCCCTTACTGGAGAGATTGCCAGGGAGGGCAGACAATTTTTATGGAGACTTTCTCCTCCAGGATTCAAACCCAGCTATTACGCGTGCAGTGGCAAAATTCTGTGTTGCTGCAACATCTACTAGAAAAAAATTGGTTTGTGAAAATTTTTGGAGATAGGACAAACTTTGGAAAATGATATTTACACACATATTTATTGGTTCTCCATTCATATAAACCAGGGAGTGCCCCTAACTGTTTGAGAACATGTATTTTCTTAACAGATATTTTTTATCCACTTATAATGTGTCAGTATTTTTTATGTATATTGTAAATAGTGATGTCTATTGCTGGTCTAAAACCGTAATAAAGTTATATTCATTCATCCAGGTCCATTAGTCGACAGGGGTGGACCAATCTAATAGGTCCTGCCTCTCTGCGGGGACGGGGGGGGGCAGCTTTTGAGAAACTCATTGCGACCAGATTGTGATCCAACCATGACAAGGTGACCAAGAACAGGTCCACCAATTCCAGGTCACATAGACACTGCTCAGACAAGAACACCAAATCAGGTGTGTGACCAATATTACTAGTCGGGCTCTGGATGATCTGGGACAGGCCCATGGAAGTCATGGTTTCCATTTAATCTCAGGCTACCCCCGCCCCTGCCCCCAGAGAAGGCAGGTTGAAATCCCCCAGAATTATAAGCCTGGGGAATTTCACTGCCAGCCCTGCAGTGAGGTTCAGGAGCCCAGGTAGGGAAGCTGCCACGCAGCAGGGAGGTTGGTACAGCAGCTGCAATCCCATCTTATCCCTTGAGCCCAATCTAAGAAAAAGGGTCTCACAATCAGGCACTTGTGGAACAGTGCCTCTGGAGGCGACTAGACATTCTCTGATAACAATAGCTAACACCTCCTCCCGGGCCCTGAGGTCTAGAGTGGTGCTATGCTCGATAATCCACTGGGCACATTTCTACAAAGGGAACGCCTCCCTCAGAGCTCAGCCAGGTCTCAGTTATACAAGCTAGATCAGCTTCTCTTACTGCAGGCTGATCTGATATTTAAAAGCAGCAGTCTAAGACCAAGGTCACCATAGATCTGCTGACCAGGAAAATGAGGTGTGTGCAAGGGGGCAGAATACAAGACCGGTGAGGTTGTGTTCCCCATGCCTGCCCTCCCCCTTGTCTCCCATATCCCCATTACCTGACACCACTCCTCTGCCTTCCCTGAAAACCATTCCATCCCCCATCCCCAATACTCTTCCTTAAAAAGGGAAGAAAAAAACACCTACTCCCACTGACAGTCAGTTAGTTTATCAAGCTTGTCTCTTTCTTGCCTTTCCCTCTACACACTTATCCACTTCTACATACCAACTCTACAATCCAAATTCTCCAAAATACTCTGCACAACACTTTGGAGCACCAACTACAAACACATCTAGCCGCTGTTGCCATTTTTTTTAAAAATTAATAGTGGTGACCGAGAAACTATTGGAGGAGTAAGAGTAAGGAGACTCCAAAAGCTCTTACTAGCCCTGCTAAATACTTTTGCCCCCAGATTATATACATTAAATATATTTAGAACAAAAAAATTAAGGAAAACAAAAATACTAACTATCTGTGCAGTTAAGAGACGTAACCTGGCTTCTTCAAATATTTCAGCAATTTGTTCAGGATCTCTCTCAAATGTAATATCTGCATTGCATTCTGGACATCGAAGCAATCTGACCAATTGATTAATTTCTTCTGCACTTAACTGCAGGAGGAAGAAAAGAACACCAGTGTAACTAAAACAATGATAATGATGTTAAATTATTCAGTCAATCTGGGGAGGATTGTAAATATTCTTTTTGATTTTATATTCTGGATTAATATCACTCCATCTAGTTCCTCCCTACATCTTTTTCTTTACTCACAATTATACTATCAATTCCCAAGCAGCCTTTATCCTTGCTGCATATCTATCTAGGCTTATTTGCAAATTCAAATCTCACTGCAAGCTGAATAATGACCAATTCAATTGTATGATGAAAGCTGATTTCTTGTATTTAGTCATAGCAAATATGTAAATACCATATTAATTTATGTTTTTTCTAAACTATATTTTTATTTAACATTTGTATTACTTACTCTATAAGGATAATCTATTTTGATTGCTTTTTCTGCCATTGCCCAATTTGCATCAGCCAAAAATCTATCAAGTTTTAGCATTGCAAAAGTGTTGGCCTCCATTTTTCTAATACGTTGAACAGCATTAAACATTGCCATACGCTTTGGAAGAGTAATATTACAAAGCCCTGTAATTAAAAAAAAGGTTATTGTGAAATGTGTATGAAATATGTAAGCATCAATGATAGTCTATTAATGACAATCTATAAATAAATCATGTGACTCCCACTACCAGGAAATTATTGAAGACCTGATTGTTCTCTTAGGCCTTGGGACACGATGACTGCAGAGGTTTTGTTTTGGTTTCAATCTGTTTTGGTTTATTTTTGTATTTTGCTCTTCTAGGTTAATCGTATTTTTAATCCATTGGATTTTTTAAATTGTAAATTGTTTGGAGGTTGGGTAGCCTATAAATTTTTTTTAAAAAACTAGCTCAACTTTCATGAAACTTTACATTCAATTTTAAAAGAAGCATTGACTTCAATTGCTAACTCTATTTCCACCCATTAACCTCTGCCACATTTCCCACTTTTTTCTCCTGTTTCTCTCTTTGCCTTTACATTGCTTCTCAGTCCATATCACTCACTCTCTGCAATGTCTTACTATTTTTCTTGAAGTTTCCCCACAATTTCTCCCTGAGGTTATGTACAATCTCCTCATTATCACGACTTACGCTTCCTAAAGCAGCGGTTGCCAACCGGTGGGCCGTGTCCCACTGGTGATCTGCAAGAAAATGTTGGTAGTCTGCAGAGAAATGCCACCCCAAAGCAATTAATCCAGGCTGAGGGGGAACATGAGGCTTTGCCACCCACATGGCCTGGGAACACAAGGCTTGCGTAGCTTGCACTGTGAACAACACAAGGTAGTGAGGGGAGGGGGGGAAATGAGGAGGGGGGAATTTGCCTGGCCCCCAGGTTGCTTCTTTCATCTTCTGTTTTTGGTTGCACACAAGGAAAGCAGCAAAAGTCTTTCTTTCTACCCCCCAGACTCTGCCAGAAATTAGTCTTTGCAGCCTCTTGGAGCAGGATGCCTTGCAGGGTCCCAAAGACTCCTTTCTGGCAGAGTTTGGGGAATGGAAAGACTTTTGCAGCTTTCCTTGCATGCAGCCTGAGAACGGAACTCAAAGCAGGCTAGGAATGGGGCTGCCTTGGAAGGGGTGTGTGTGTGAGGGATGTGTGTGTGCGTGTGTGAGCGACCCATCACTGCTGGGGAATTTGCATGTCTCTGTGTCTTTTCTTTCCAGCCTCAATGTGGGAGGGGGGGTGGAAGGGAGAGAGAGAGAGAGAGAGAAGAGAGAGAGAGAGAGAGAGAGAGAGAGAGAGAGGAGAGGAGAGAGAGAGAGAGAGACAGAGAGAGAGAGAAGTATGCAAAAAGATGTAAAAACAGTGAGAAATTCAATTGTATGCTAAGGCCGCACATGTACAGCGGATCCTAATGACAGGACGGAGGGGCGAAATAGTCCCATATGCAGCGTGCTCTGGTACGCCCTGCATCTCACATGAGCAACCGAGGGCTGGAGTGCGACAAGCAGATCGCGGACCGACAGATGGAGGAACGTCGAGGTTGGGGATGCGACTGCCGGGATGTAGCCATGCTCGGGTCAGGTGGGACAGCCTGCGGCTCGGGCGACATGAAGTGGATGGCAGTACCACACGGGCTTCGGGCGGAACTATAGCGAAGCGGAACGCGCAGCGGAAGGAACGGATTGCAGAGCGGATGCCGAGCGAGATACAGCGGATGCATCACGGGAAGCCTAGCGGATGCATAGCGGATGCAAAAGCATTCATCTGTGCATGCGGGGAGGATCAATCTGCGTCATCCGCCACGGATATAAAAGGATGCAGCTGCGCAAGCAAGGTCACCATTCAGAGGAAAGACCTGCTGCCAGACCACATCTCCAGCCACACCACATGGGGAAGAAGAGGAAGCCTGTGCCATCTGCTGCCAGCCCTGCAAGAAGGACAGGCCCCATACCCACACCCCTGCGCCCTGATCTCTGCTTCTGCTGGGGTTCTTGCTGCTCGGCTGACTCTGCTGGTGCTGGGGGCTTCCTGCTGGTGCCTGCTCCTGGGTTTTTTTTTTTCTGGGTCTCTCTGCTGGTGCTATTGCTCGTGCTGGCGTGCTCCTGGTGCGGGTGCTTCTCCTGGTGCTTCCTGCTGCGCTTCTCCTGGTGCTGGTGGCTATCTGCTTGTGTTTACGTCTCGCTGGTGTGCTGCTCCTGGTCCGGCTGGTGCTAGCTGGTGTTACTCTGCTGATGATGATCCGTGTGCTGCTGGTCCTGCTTTTTGCTGGCTGCTGTTGTTGTTGCGGCTAGCCTGGTGTGTGGGTGGTGGAGCAGCCTCCTGAGAAAACCCCAAGCCGCTCTGATGGCGGCAGAACGGGCCCTGCCAGAGGGAGGAAGAGGCATACGCAGAGATAGGGAGAGAGGCAGTACTCCATCAAAGAGGAACATAAGGATGAGGTGCTCGAATGGCTGAGGGAGAACGAGTATCTATGGTGGAGAGGGACACAGGCCTCTATCGAGACACCAAGAGGGAAGCAGGCGGCTTGGAGAGAGAAGGCGGAGAGCCTGGGCTGCACTCGGAGGTCCTCCTCAGGTGGTGGAAGCACATGCACCCTGGTTAGGGAAGCTGCACCTCAGAAGAAGTCTGGCCAGGCCACGGTCCAAGCTCACCGACCGGAAGACCTACGTGATGGCCAAGTGCAGCTTCTTGAGGGTGAGGTCCGCACTGAGGAGCAGTCCCTCTGTCAACCCTCTCTCTCAGGCAGCCCACAGTAAGCCAAGTCCCCTCTTCTGGCAAGAGTCAGCTCCTGTGTCCAGGCAGGTATCTGTGGAGCATCCACGACGGAGACCCCCGACAGCTGCACTCCACGTGGCGGAGCGCATGGAGGAGGACCCCCTGACGCAGTGGGAGCAAGGAGAGGCCATCTGCACAGAGACCAAACAACCCACCCCCACCCCCAGCTCCACCTCCACAGAAGGCAGGCAGAGAGGCATTACCGGAGGGGCAGAGCCACACTGTCTTGCTGGAGATCAGGACACCATCAAAAGCAGCGTAGATCTCCTCTCTCAGCTGGTACACACCAAACATACCATCCTCAAACCAAAATCCCTTCCTCACCTCACCTCATGGACATGTCCGAATCACAGTACCAGGTGATAAAGGAGAGGATTCACAGGTCTTCTGCACAACTTCTCCAGGCCCAGCTGAACCTGCTTCCACCCAGTCCAGGTCTTCTCCTCCACCCCAGTGATGTCAAAGCCTTTCCAAGGCTTTCCACAGGCCCTCACCTCACAAGGCTACGGCTACCAGGATTCCAGCACACAGGCAACCCTTCCCAGTCCAGCACAGGTACATCGAACGCCACCGATGCCACCCACGCCACCCTACGCCTCACCTTGCTCAGCTGCAGACCAGACAGCCCACTACACTCCTCCTTTCTCCACCCCACAGCAAGCCCGGCCTCAGAACATCTGTTCATCAGTCTTGGGACTGACACCCATATCATGGAGGAAGGGGCTCTCAACATCACGGGACTTAGCCAGCTCTCTGAGAGCTTCCTCCACACACCATCCCCTGTTGTCCTCTTGGGGCCAGGCACCCCTTGGCCCTCAGACCAGCACTCCAGCAGCAGCCACCTCCACAGCACCTGGACCGTTCACCCCTGAGACTATGGGCCAATGCCTCAGAGTGACTGAGAAGAGTGCCAGAGACTGGGTTGCTACCTGTTGACTTTATTCTTTTGCTTGGGACACTTTACTTGGTCATTTTTGCTTTCACAGTTTGTTATGAATAAAGTTTATCTTTGCTTCACACACTTGTTTCAGTACTTTTAGTCAATAAAATCTTGGTGGAAACTTTTAGAAATTGGTTTAAGCCTTTGCATGCTTGTGGATGGGGTTAAGGATAGCAGTGGATGGCAGGATACCTGTGGGATGGTAATAGCTGTGGGATGGGTAGGATAGCAGTGGGATGGGCAGGAATACCTGTGGAAGGGTAATAGCTGTGGGATGGGTTAGGATAGCAGTGGATAGATAAACCTCCAGTGCAAGCCATAGTGGGACTGTATGGTCCACCCTCCCAGTGCCACACCTATGGCCCTTTATTCTCAATAACAATTTAATCATTCATCAAACACATTTCAACATAAACACAACTTTTATTAAATGCCCTGTTCATTGTAGGGCCACTCAACATACATGGACAATCTCAACCGTGTGATGAGACAGGCTGAAGGAAGCATCATTAAGCATCTATCATCCTGTCTTGCCACTCCACTGCTCCAGCTGGGGAGTTGCACCAGTGTTTCAGGAGGTTGCGCTGCTTCTTCCCTTCACGTGAAGCTCTGTTGGGGCCTTGCACATCCACAGTATCTATCAGGTTTTGCCCTTGCCTCCATTCCCCAGGCTCCATGTCCCCATTGCCTTGCTGGCGGTCCACGAGCCTGTTCTGCAACACTGGGTAGCAGGTGCGCATGAGATTGTGCAGGATGCAGCAAGCTTCCATGATGCTCCTCACGGTCTCTGGGCGATGCTGCATGGTGATGAGAAGTACCTGGAACCTGTTGGCCAGGATGCCAAAGGGGTTCTCCACCACACCGCCTTGCCCTGACACCTGTAGTTGAAGATCCTCTCTTCAAGGGTGAGGAGTCTGGAAGTGTAGGGCTTCCTGACGGTAGGTTCTGAGGGAGAAGGCGTCATCCCCCACGATGAAGTAGGGCAACATCTTGTCTGTCGTTGGGCAGGGGGGTCTGGATCTGGAAGCCATGATGAGATTGCGTTCCAGCCCCTCCTTGAGGTGACTGGCGTTGTATACCTGGACATCTGAAGATGACCCGTTGCCTGAAGCATCGATGTACATGAACTTGTAGTCAGCCATCGACCATGGCGAAGAGGATGATGCTGAAGAAGCCCTTTTAGTTTGTGATAAGTGGACCCTGATATTGGCTGGAGCTTTGCAGGCCACATGCTTCCCATCTATGGCTCCAACGATGTGGGGGAAGTTCCACTTCTGATACCACTCGCTCTGCAACTTTCTTCCATCTCTTCAGTGGAGGGGCACTGGAGGAGCTCCTCCAGTATTCTTCGATAATGACCTGCACCACTTCTCTGACCACAATGCTGATGGTGTTGTGTGGAACCCTCCAGGCGTACTGCATGCTCCTGTATGTAGTCCGCAGAAGCCAGGTGGCGCAGAGTCAGTGCCACCTTGAGCCCAGGGTCCAGGCTGGGCGGAAGTTGGTGTTTGTCTTGGTCAACCTGGGTCTCAGCCGTCCACAACTTCGTCAAACATGGCTGGTGGCATCCTCATGAAGTTCTGGAATGCACAAGAGTCTTCGTTCCTCAGCTCCACCATCAGCTTGTTATACAGTCCGTACTTGCTCTTCTCAGCGATCCATCTTCAGACCCAGACACTTCTTGGCTGCCTCCTTTTCTTTCGCGTTAGAACAGGTGAAAGAGCCTATAGAGGCTTCGCACTGTTGTAGAACGATGGTGGCTACCAAAAGGAGTGTGTGACGATCCATGGTGGGGATGATTGGATTGCTGTGGAAGAGCAAGAGCCAGATGAAGGCTGAAGAGGTCCGCACAGCAGGGCTTCTGGACTGAAAGTGAGATCCAGGTGATTTCTCTCCCTTTTTATAGGAAATATAGGTTTTCCGCTCGGTGTCCTTTTGCCATCCTCTAGGCATTCCTGCAGACATCCTAAATATCGAGATACGTCCCCTATACGAACGTTTTTTTCCGTTTAATGCTTGTATGCGAGCTGCATCGCTTCATCCTTTCTACGTCCATGCTACTAACGCTGCGTGTCCGTTCCGCATCCGTTTCGCTTCCTCCCTTGTCCATTTTTCGCTGGAGCGGATGTGAGTTGCGCGGATGCGCGCAGCGGATGCCAGCGAGATATAACGAACGCGTAACGGATAACGATGGACATATAACGGAATGTTCCCTTGTATGCGTTGCGGATGTAGAACGGACGTGTTGGATACTTTATCACTCAAAAGTTTTGTGCAGCTCAAAACTTTTTGAGTGAATGAAATGTCAGTCGACATGCCGGACCGGATAGAGAGTATGAAAAACGGACGCAGTGAGTACAGAACAGATGCATCGCGTTAACCAACGGATGGCAAGTGTTTCTCTATTTTACATCCTCTTTCCATCCGTTGGTGCTGTGTGACATGGGCTTTAGATAGTACTGTGCATTCAAATGATTGTCTTGTAATGACTGGAATGAAAATGGAGTGGAAATGGGTTTTTTTGCTTGCTGACAAACTTTCGTAAGTGTGAAAGTATAGGGAAAAAAATACCAGTTACACATTACTCTTAACAAAGACAAAACACCAGGTCTTTGGATCCCCCCCAAACCCAAAGGATGAGAGGAGCCCTTCCTTTCCCTTCATTCACTCTGCCCCACAATTCCCGTTTATGTTTAATATAAAAAATAAAAAAATTATATTAAATTTATTATCTCTTTTAAAAAATTCATATTAGTGGGCCTCGGTATTTAAAAATATGAGTTTGGTGGTCCCTGAAGTCCAAAAGGTTGGCAGCCCCTGTCGTAAAGGATTCTTTGCCTCCTCTTCATGCTTTCTTTCTCCTGCTACTTTCTTAACTCCCTACCCTATTCTACTTCTTTCCTAAAATTTTTGTTCCTTTGGCATCATATTCTCCTCTTTGCTGACTTTATCCGTTTTGTGTTTCCTGTAAAGTAACATATTACACCAACTACAAGTTATTTTAATACTCAATTTTTAACATTAGTTAGTAACAATTCATTCTTGTATCTTTCAGAAGTTAGATGGGAGAAACCCAAAGTCAATCTCTGTAGGGAATTGACATCTTGTTGTATTTCAAATAAATTAAACATAATGAAGATGTTGTCAGCGTTCCAAGTAACAACCTCCAGAGAAAAAGACTCCGAAAAATTGATATTTGGACTGTGAATTACAATTTAGAATATAAAGATATTACATACCATACATTGTGTAAAGAATGTTTTGGATTTGACAGAGTATAAAAATTGAATATGATTAAAATATATATAATATAAATTTATAGCATACTTATTGTGCATTCATATGTAGAAATGTGTTTGCATATGCACAGCTTCAGTTAAATTTGATTTGAAATTCTGTGTAAATCTGAAGTTAAAATTCTTATCCTTAAAAACTTCATTAAACAATTCCAATTCAAATTACTGGAAAGTAGATCCATTTTACAGATAATTTTCTTATTTAACTAAAAATTGGCTATATTGACAAGTTAATACATTTTCCTCAAATTTGCATTTGATATATGTGCCAGTATTCAATACATTAATGGCATAATCCCAGACATACTAACTCAGACATGTCCAACTGCATTCAGCAGCAAATATTTCCAGGAAAACGTACACAGTCTACCTGTTAGAAACTGAATAGAAAAACAAGTATTTTTTTGTTTAATGGTATGTTTAAAGTGTCACCTAAGGTTACAACCAGCGTCTTCACAGTGGTTGAATTAATAATCAAGGTTAACAGTGATGCTGTTCCAGCATGCATTAATATCTGAAACACAAAAAAATATTATTAGCAACTTCATAAAATGTTCATACATTTATGATACCATATTTTAAGGGAGCAAGGCAAAATAGAAAGAATAGATATATATAGTACAATTTCACCTAATAAGCTGATAAAACAAAATTAAACAGAACCAACTATGCTAATATAGTCCTGGATTCTGAATTTTGTTTGGTCCCCGTAAAAAATGGAGCTGAAAAACAAAAGGAGTTCATTTAGGTTCTCCACTTACCCCTGCACTGCCACTAATTGTTCACACCAATATTTTAACAAAAAACTTTACAATCAACACTCATTTACCAAAAGAACTGACTTTTAAGAAACAGGGAGTTGAACTAGGATGCATTTGTCTCCAGATCTATTGCACTTGAAATTATAATGAGAGAATTAGAAAATAGTTGCAATAAAAGTTGTGGGTTTAAGCACTAAAATTGCAGTGACATAATTAAAAAAGATCAGAAAGGAAATATATTGATATCACAACAAAAACTGGAAAAACTAAAACAGTGTCTTTCTAGTGGTAAAATGTAACTGTAAAAGTTGGACCCTGAAAAAGAATAAAAAATTACCTTCAAATTATTTGTTTAGAGATGTTAATGAACTCAAAAACAATCAAACCATCAGTTCTAGAGCACAAGAGACTGATTACTATCTTGAAGCAATGATCTTGAAGCAGAACCTCATAAGTTTCATTTTATTTATATTTGAATATTAATAGTCAGGAAAATAGTTAAAATACTGCTTTTCCCTGATCTTCCAGAATTTTATTTTATTATGTTTTGGATGAATTAGCTAGCACCTATAAGAAAATATTTGTTTGTTTATATTTTTTAACCTCACATCTCCTTCAGAGATCATGCTTTCCCATTATTCCATCTGAATATAACTAAAATTGTTAGCCCTCCTTGTCATACATTGTTTGACTGAATCTTCTTTTTCAAATTTTAACAAAAGTTTATGTATTTTAGCAGTTATACTATATGTTCATTTGAAAATGTAATTCTATTTTACTCAGACATAGTTTTACAATGTTCAAAACCATAAATTTTGTCTACATTTTTCTAAAAATTGTAAATATGGCAACATTGACATATCCTTCTGCCATTAATTCTTTTTTTGATTTTATTTTCCATTTCTCATGACAAAATTCTAGTATATTGTGGGAAGCCTCCAAGAGAATGAAATATTTTGGGGAATATTAAAAGAGGCAGAATATTACATTTCCCCACAGGAGAAATGGAGAAAAAACTTTAACAAAGGCAGAAAGCAGCCCCAACAGCCTCCAGCAGTCTTTAGAGATGGATATTTTGTGTCCATTAAGAAATCCAGACCAATCTATTCATAAACAAAACACTTTCAACTCCAGCTGAGGGGATTAAGAAGGACAGAACATGATGTTTAGGACATAATAGGATTAACCCACCACCAATCAAATAATAAAAGCACACAAAGCAAACCTCAAAATTATAAAATAGCGTAAACTGTATAAAAATAAAATAGCAAACTGCAAGATTAAATTTCAAACTACTGATTTTTTGGTATTATATTGTATTAAGCCACTAGAATCAGTAGGCTGAGTAACATGAAAGAGTCACCTTGGGTAAGACGGTGGCACACAAGTTTGATAAATAAATAAATGTCTGTGTACATCAGTATCAAAACAATTAGATGGTGGTAATCACCTTTAAAGCCCTTCATAGCATGGGTCTTTGCCAGCAAAGGGGTCATATTGTGGGCTCCATCAGCAGGGTATTCCAGTGACAAGATGCAGGAGGAGAGCCTTCTCTGCCATTGCGCCTGCCCTGTGGAGCATCTTGCTCCCCAGAGTGAGGTCTGCTCTAACCCTCATGTCATTCCACAAGAGTCCAAAGACCTGGCTCTGCCAGTTGGCTTGGGGGTCCAAAGAAGGGTCTTCATGTTGGGGGTGGTTGATAAATTAATATCTAATCCCATCTCTTCATTCTACTCCCCCTCGCATCTTTTAGCTATTGTATTTTGTATTCTTATATTTCTGTAGTATTTTATTTATATAGTTTATCTTTTTAATATTGTAATTCACTTAGAGTTACCCTGTGGTAAAATGGGTGACTAATAAAATTAATAAATTAAATAAAAAAATAAGATACTCTTTTGATCATATTAACATCACTTTAAACAAATGTTCTGTATGCTCTAGTTAGTAGTGTGATATTTCCAGAGAAAAAGCTATGTTGGATTAGGTTAACAACTCTTAATGCCTTTTTGGCTATGTAGTTACAGTGGGCTCTAGTACTTAGGTCATCAAAGATGAGTACTCCAAGGTCCTTGACAGAGTTTGGATCATCAGCAATCGTCTTGATGATTCAGCTTGTATTTTATTTTCTGTTTTTTTTTTCCAATATGTAAGACAGAGCATTTATTTGTTGAGATTTGGAGTTGTCATTTGTTTGACCATTCTGATACATAGTCAGTGTCTTTTTGTCTGTGGTGTTGAATAGCTTTACATCATCAGCGAAGAGAACACAGTTACTCTTAACATGATTACAGACGACATTTATGTAGAGTATGAAGAGAGTTGGTCTGAGAACACTGCCTTGGGGGACACCACTGTTGACAGCTACAGAGTTTGATAGGACGCTNCAATTTTGACCATTTGTTGTCTGTTTGACAGGAATGCTTCTATCCAGTTATGCAGGTGTCCAGAGATACCATAAGATTTTAGTTTTAGGAGTAGTTTGTCGTGTATCACTGAATCAAAGGCTTTACAGAAGTCTATGTAGATTGCGTCTATTGCTTTGCCCTGATCGAGTTGTATAGTTCATGTTGTTGCAGTATAAGAGTTGCAGATTACAGGATAGTTTTTTTCTAAAACCAAATTGTTTGTTAGAGGCTGTTTGCCTCTAAGAGGAGGATAATGGATTGGTTAATAATTGATTCCATGAGTTTACAGGTGATGCAGCATCATGAGATTGGTCTGTAATTTTCAACTAGGCTGGGGTCTCCCTTTTTGAAGATGGGGACGACTGTGGCTGGTGACCAAGATTTGGCAAGGAGTTGGTCCTGAAAGATTTTTCAAAGATTATGCTTAGAGGTTTGGCGATGGCAGTAGATAGCTTTTTAAAGAAGTTGGCACATATTCCGTCCAGTCCAATAGATAGAGATGGTTTTAGATTGCATAATGCTTTTTCAACATTGTTCAATATAATTAGGTAGAATTGGCTGAACAATCTCAAATAAAGACAATCTGTACTATTCCTTTTAGAATATATTCGTGGATATTTCCAAGACTGATAGAAAGGAGAGAGAGAAAAATTAAACTGGAAATATAATCCCCAGATTATTTTTATCTTGATTGCAAGATCTCCTTCAGTAACAATGGAAGGATCTTACTCAGCCTAATTTTTTTCTTACCTGCATCCACACTGTTTGAACTATACCACTTTGAAACCAATCTGGTAAAGGAACTTTAGTTAACTTAAAACAATGTTATTCAATGTGTTACATACATTAGCCTTTTCTTAAGAAACTGTTATTCAAATAATATGGTGCAGAGTCATCAACATCAAGGCAGTTTCATATAGCCAAGGTGTTATTTGCTTTTGTGCTATCCTGTTTGTAACTTGTTAGAGACAAAATCAAGTAGTGACACAAAGTAAGCTAATATGCAGTGCTCATATGCAAAATTCAAGATTTCAGATAAACCAGACAGAATTGAGATCCAAAGAAAAGATTCGTACAAAGGTTGAAATTGACAAGTCACTCAGCAGCCATCATAGGCCAAACCTTACCAAAACACCAAAATTTCCTTAATCCTCTCTCCAATTAATTCATGCCCCAAGGCCAGCTCTCATATTAGCCTTCATTCTATCCTCTAGAATCTAAACCTAAGAATAACAATCCATTTTTCCTATCACTCTTCCAACTTTGTCTCCCTAACAGCATTGTATAAACCAATGTTTAAACAAAAAGGGTTTCCACCAATAATATCTCCCTAGACCAGCCTCTTAATCAATGACCATCCTATCAGATAACAGTTCACATTGCATTGTTACAAAATTTTCAAGTTGTACCAAGCCAAATGGCAAGTTGTTTTGACAAATCTGCCCAGGCCCAGCAGTGTCAAGGCTCAGACACGTGAAAGGTAATTGTAAAAATCCAATTCCACACCCACACCTATTATGTTCTGTTGTGGAATAATACAGCATGTAATAACAGACCAGCTTTGGACACTCTTCTCAGATTTCTTCCTTGGTTCTCCCCCTTCAGTACCAGCATTTATCAGCCTCTATAGATAAGGCTCCATATACTACAGCCTGATTCAGCAACATTTCCTCTTATCACATGCACGTTGTATGCTTTTGTCTCAGTAGCACTATCTTAATACTATGCTTCATGCTGAAACCTTAAGGGCCTGTCACATAGGCTGACGGATGCAAAACGTATGTAAAAAGGACACAGCGGACGAGAAAATGTTCCAT
>BHFT01008165.1:0-59585 GCA_004320025.1 Laticauda laticaudata
TGAAACCAAATTGTTTATTAGAGAGTAGGCTGTTTGTTTCTAAGTGGAGGATGATGGATTGGTTAATAATTGATTCTATAATTTTACAGGTGACACAGCATGAAGAGATTGGTCTGTAATTTTCAACTAGGCTGGGGTCTCTCTTTTTGAAGATGGGGATGACCATGGCTTGTCACCATAATTTTGGCAAGTAGCTGGTCCTGAAAGATTTTTCAAAGATTATGCTTAGAGATGCATAATGGCAGTGGATAGCTTTTTAAAGAAGTATGCACATATTCCATCCGGTCCAATAAATAGAGATGATTTTAGATTGCATCGTGCTTTTCAACATTGTCTTCTGTAAAATCAATATGTATTAGACCATTGTAGTTGTCTCTGGTTAAGCCACCCAACCTGAAATAACTTCAGCATGTGCCTCACGGCCACCAATCAGGGGTTGATCTTGCTGAGATTGGGTGGGGTTTGTTACAGGATGGATTCTAGCTGCCAGCAATGATTACCAATACTTTTACAGAAGAAGGCTGAGGAGGACTCTAAAGGGAGTAACCTGAAGCAATATGGGTATTCCGTTTCAACCTCACTGTTTTACTAAGCAGCCTCTAAGGGACATATTTGAACCTTGGGAGCAGGTATCTAGTGCTGGATGCCATGATATGAGAAACATCCTGAGGCATTGAAAAAGTTGTAAAAAAGAAGAGGGGGCTAAGGCCATAAATCTTATTCACATACATTTATCGTACATTTTCCCACAAATAGAAAGAACTAAGCAGAAATATGATAACTGTCTTCCAGTGCTGAAGATCTGTCATGTACTATAGAAGAGAGCTTGATTTTATTTTCCCTAACACTGTGATGGTGAACATATGGCATGCGTACAGAAGTGGCATGCAGAGCCATCTCTCCAGGCACATGAGGTGTTGCCCATTGCTCTTCCAGGAGCTTGTTAATGCTGAGCTTCCAGTTTCTAGCACACACAAGCACGCCGGCCAGTTGGTCTCCATGCACGCCTGCCAGAAACCAGAAGACCAGATGGCCAGCATGCATGTGCATGCATGGGAGCTCTGGAAACCAGAAGAGCAGCCCTCCATGTGTACCAGCCACCTGGTAAAATGAGTATCATTCTGGTTTCTGGCACACATGCATATGCAAAGACCAGCCCATCTTTGCACATGGGAGCACATGTCAGAAACTGGAAGACCAGGTGGCATGCCTGTGCTGGAAACTGGAACCTCAGCTTCCCAGCATGTGCATGCATGCCAGGGGGTGGTGCTCTTCCAATTTCTAGCACTCCTGCACATGCACACCAGGGAGCTAAAAAACTCCTACACATGGACTCCTGTTTCAGCACTCGGTGCCAAAAAGGTTTGCCAACACTGCCCTAGCACATGAGAGAACCAGAAGACCTTTACCAATGGAATCAATTTATACTTCTGCAAATACTCATTTTTCATCTACTCTGAACCTGAAAGAAACAGCAATTTCAACAGCTAAAGATGTATTTCATAGGTTGGGTGATCAAATAAGCAAGAAAAATGCTTCTCACTAACAGAATAACAGAGTTGGAAGGTCTTTTGAGATCTTTTAGCTCAGCTCCCTGCTCAAGCAAGAAATCCTATAACCATTTCAGACAAATGGTTGTCCAGTCTCTTCTTAAAAACCTCCAGTGTTGGAGCCCCTAACAACTTCTCGAGGCAAGTCATTCTGCTGATTAACTGTTCTAATTGTCCATTGAATTTTTTGGATTTTGATAGCACCTGGAAGTAATCCCAAACCATGGTATGGATTATTTTGCTTCAAACCTAGCTTTTCATATAAGAGGTATCCACTACAAGCCACCATGATGTCAATAAGGAAAAGTCCCATATCTCTGCCTCACTTGTAGAAGACAATCGCTGTGACTAGTGCAAGATGTTGTCGTTGAATTATAGTCCTACTTAAATTTAATTGATAGATAACAGTGGGAGTTGACACTTTTGTTTCTCTACAGATAAATTTCAGGAAGTCTTGATGTATCCCATAACTTTGCTTTTTGTCATTTTTGTTCCCTCTCATTTTTATTTAGCTTCACTCATTTCTTCAAGGGCTTTCATTCAATAATTCACTTGAAGAAACTGTGTCCATCAACCAGAATGGAGAAGTGTTTTCTGGATTTGATATTACAAATGTGGTTATGTTTCCAAACAATTCCTACCGTAAATTAAAACTTGGAAAGATGGATCCCAAAACACTTGAAGGGAACAAATTTGTGATTCATGAAAATTTAATTGTGTGGCACAAATACTTTAAGCAGGTTTGGATTTTTGATTTATTTCATTGTTCTGAATGAAAGATTTGGAGATCAGAGATGAGTTTGATGATACAGCCTGCTTTCCTATCCTTTAATCAATTAAAATTAATTACTCTGTACTCCAATTCTGGCAGCTTTTCTGCTGAATGGGAAGAATTTAAGAGATTATTTTTGTGGGGGGGAGATGGAGAGTTTGCTGTTTATTTTATTTTTTATTTTATTCATTTTGTTTGTCAAACACGTACAAGATAACAAGTATAGGTATGAACATAAACAGAAATAAAAGAAATAAATACAGATAAATGGGGACAGTAAGACAGGGACAGCAGGCATGCTGGTGTGCTTATGCAGCCCCCTCCCTTTAAGGATCTCTTTAAGAATGTGATGAGGTCCACGGTAGACAGTTTGAGATTGAAGCTATGAAGGTTTGAGGCTGTAACAATGGAGTCTGGTAGAGCATTCCAGGCACTGACCACTCGTACTTTCTGCAATCAAGTTTGGAGCAGTTTACCTTAAGTTTGTATCGATTGTTTCCCCTTGTATTATTGTGGTTGAAGCTGAAAAAGTCATTGACAGCCAAGTCATTGTGGCAAACAATTTTGTGAACTATGCTTAGATCGGACAACAGGCAGTGCAGTTCCAGATTGTCCAAGCCCAAAATTTCAAGCCTGGAGGCATAGGGAATTCTATTGTGAATGGAGGAATGGAGTACTCTTCTTGAGAAATACCTCTGAACCCGCTCAATTTTGTTAGTGTCCAATATACAGTGTGGGTTCCAGGTGGATGAGCTGTATTTGAGAAGTGATCTGGCAAAGGTTTTGTATACCCTAGAACAATAGAACAAAATTTAGGAATAATTGAATAACAGACATTTAAAAATAACTGACCAGAAAATAAAAAGTTGATGAGTTATTGGAAGTCTGAGAATCAGTGAGCCAACTAATGTTGCACATGCTGATTTCATTGGGGTTGAAAAAACAAAACTTCTGGTTTAATTATAGGAGCAATATAAGTAGTCCTCAACTTATGACCACAATTGAACCCAAAATTTCTGTTGCTAAATGAGACATTTGTTAAATGAGTTTTGCCCCATTTTATGATCTTTCTTGCCACAGTTATTAAGTGAATCAATGTAGCTGATAAATAGTAACCTGGTTGTTAAGTGAATCTGCCTTCCCCATTGACTTTGCTTGTCAGAAGGTTGCAAAAAAGGATCACATGACCCAGGGACACAGGTCATAATTATGAACTGGTTGCAAGCATCTGAATTTTGATCATGTGATCACGAGGATGTTGCAAAGGTCGTAACTGTGAAAAACAGTCACAGTGCTGTTGTAACTTTGAATGATCACTAAATGAACTGTAAATTCATTAATGGTCATTTAATGAATTATAAATTGAGGACACCTGTAGAGTAGAAACTGAATAGCTCACTCTACATGTCATGGCTGAAGAAGAACATTCAAAAGTCCATCAACTAGAAAGAGTATGAAGAAAATGTTAACTTGAATGTCTTGATTAAAGGAATTGGCTTAATTATGGTGGTGATTTTTTTAAATTTATTGTTACATCAACAAATCCTGGTTTACATCCTGGTTTATCAACAGGTCTTGCCCCGTTCAGTGTGTAATGATCCCTGTCCTGCTGGCTATCAGAAGAAAAAGAAAGAAGGCCAAAAATTTTGCTGCTATGATTGCGATCCATGTTCTGATGGGAAAATGTCAAACATGTCCGGTAATTTTTGTCTCTGTTTTACTTTATTCTTGTGTAGTCTGTGTTTTTCCTTGCAAAATTGAGCAAATAGTCAATTAGTTTTATTTGTATATGTTGCTGATTTGCTTGCTTCATTGACTCCAGGACCTGAAACTGATACTGGAAGATTTCACAAGGTGGTATACATAATCAAGCAGAATCAATCAGTATAGTGCTGGAAGGGTCCTTCAAGGTCTTCTAGTCAATCCCCTCCTCAAGCAGGAAACTCTATACCATTTCAAATAACTGAAATGTCCAATCTGTTCTTGAAAACCTCCAGTGATGGAGCACTACAACTTCCATAGGCAAGCTGGTTAATTATTCTCACTGTTAGGAAGCTTCTCCTTAATTCCAGATTGCTTCTCTCCTTGATTAGTTTCCATCTATTGTTTCTAGTCCTTCCTTCTGGTGCTTTGCAAAATAAATTGACCCCTTCTTCTTTGTGGTAGACCCTCAAATATTGGAATACTGATATCATGTCTCCCCCCTAGTCCTAGTCCTTTGGCTAGTCTAGACTAGCCAAATCCAAATCCTGCAACTATTCTTCATATATTTTAATCTCCAGGCCTTTAATCTTCTTAGTTGTTCTTCTTTGCACTTTTTCCAAAGTCTCAACATCTTTTTTGAAATGTGATGATCAAAACTGAATGAAGTATTCCAGGCGTGGCCTTGCCAATGCTTTATAAATTGATACTAATACTTCATGTAATTTTTATTCTATGGTTTCACATAAAATTGGATAATGCCACAGTGAACAGCTTTCAAAATATTTCTGAACAAAAAGAATGTTAGATAGAGGCCCTGGGTCAGATAGTGGCCATGCCTTCTTTGTCCTCATAGAGATTCACATCTTATAGATGAGCTGAAGGAAATGAAATGATGAAAAAAACATTTAAAGAATACCTCAGGCTCTGCAATGGTTGAACTTGACCAAACATGGGTTAAATCTACTATTAAGGTTTTAGTCCGAGCCTTGCTCAAGCAGAGACTGTATAT
Organism: Laticauda laticaudata; assembly: GCA_004320025.1. Taxonomy (NCBI): domain Eukaryota; kingdom Metazoa; phylum Chordata; class Lepidosauria; order Squamata; family Elapidae; genus Laticauda; species Laticauda laticaudata. The sequence continues at coordinate 5,036 of BHFT01008165.1, forward strand.
CATTTCAGAGAAATGGTTGTCCAGTCTCTTCTTAAAGGCCTCCTATGATGGAGCACCTACAACTCCTGGAGATAAGCCATTCCATTCAGTGGTGGTATTCTATCAATTTGGTCCAGTTCTGCCAAGCCTAGCAGAGATGAGCAGTGGAGAATGAACTGGTTCTTTCCACCACTCTGCTGTTGGACCTGCCCGTCCACCCAGGCTCCCATACTCACCTTTATCCTCTGCTTTTGAAGTGTAGCTGCTTTGTGCGGCACAGAAGAGTACTGTGTAGCAGCTGCTGAAGCAGCCAAGAAAGCACAGGCTTGCAGGAGGTGAGTTGGAATGCCTCTGCACCTGCGCAAATGCCTCTGCACCTGTGCAAAGTGCACCCACCAAGCCACACCCACCAAACTGGTGATAAAACTTTTTGAATTTCACCACTGATTCCACTGATCAATTGTTTACTTCTGTGCTATTACTATGTCAACTGATTGCCTCCTCTTCCAAATTGTGTTTCTCACCATTATGAACTTGGTTCCCTGCTCTCTAGATATATGCCTGACCATATTTGTTATAGCAGTGTAGTGGGAGTGGGTTCAGGTGTTTGTTAATTCTCCTTTGAGTAAAGGTGTTGTTCCCTTTCTCTTAAAGAGGTTCCTCAAGAAACCATCAATGGATTCCACTATCCTGGACAAATGTCAATCAATATCTCACCACCAGAGGTGGGATTCCACTGGTTTGGCCTGGTTTGGGTGAACCAGTAGCTCTGAGGATTAGCTGAGAGTGAACTAGTTTGGTTTGCTCTGACAATCAGTTCTTTGGCTCACATGCCTGCGGGGTCCTAGACTGTGCTTTATATCTTGTTTTTCAAGCTCAGCTGATTTGTGCAGCACAGCTGATTGCCGCACATCAGCTGTTTAACAGACAGGGATTGCTGGAGAAGATCATTAGCAAAAGCTCTGCGCGCACGCAAAGTGTGTGTTTGGCTTGCATGTACATGCTCACCAATCCAGTTGTTACACCAGTTGAATCGTACCTCTGCTCACCACCTTGGAGACTTTGGCAGAAAAAAGTGTTTAAGTTACAGATTCAGAGAGTCTTGGATGAAGTTATCTGAATTCTTTTCAGTTGGTTTTCACACCAGGGTGCAGGATGGAAATGTCACTGAGTTTTTTTGTATTAGCATGAGCAGGTTAGGGAATCGTGCATCCAACCTTGCCCTACATGGTTTCTTGGTAGCTGTTGATAGCATCAACCATAATACCATTTTGAAATCCTTGGGGAGGAGAGGTGTGGTGCTCAGCCCCTACAATGAGGAGTATAATAGTGTTCAGAGCTTTCTCCTTGCCTTTTCAACATCTACACCAGGGCTGTCAAACTCATGCCCCATGGGCCAGATGAGTCACATGCTGGCCACACCCATACCTGGTTTACCGAAGGAGGGAAAAGTCATGGTATGTCTCACATGACAATAGCATGATGACATGAGTTTGCCACCCTTGATCTACCATGAAACCACTGGGGGAGCACTTCCATCGCCATGGGTGAGGTGTCATCACTATGCTGAAGATAACCAATTGTTTCTCCTGACCCCTGACAAATTAAATAATGCCACGAACATAGCCCAATGACTTGAGGGTTTGAGGGGCTTGGTTGGGGTACAACAGGGGTCAGCATTCCAGGAATGACAGCCATTGAAAATCAGAACTCTGAGGCAAGTCAATTCCTCAAAGAACAATTTTTATTGGAAATACCATCCTGATACAAACTAATGAAAAGCCAGCTCTGAATCTTCCTGGGCTTTTCACAGCCTAAAATGAAAAGGTCTTCTCAAAACAGTAAATCACATTGTCCAATCTGGATACTATCTTGGTTGCTTGGTTACAACTCTTTTCTCCCAGGCCCAGCTAGCCTTTCAAATGCCTCTGACTCACCAGATTATTCTATTTTGTTGACCAAATTATCTAAGTTACACCCCCTTCATCTCCACACTGTGTCAGCCTGAAATCCAGCTATGGGCCTGACAACAGGCTTTAGTTAAACCCTGGGAAGACTGAGTGGGTTTATATCTGGGGACTTGCTGGTTCCAGCTCTATACCATTTTGGTATTCATGTATTTAGATGAACAAAACTGGAAAGGACCTTGGAGGTCTTCTAGTCCAACCCCCTGCATAGGTAGGACACTACTTCAGACAAATGGTTATCCAACATCTTTTTAAAAACTTTCACTGTTGAAGAATTCATAACATCTGGAGGCAAGTTTTTCTGCTGATTAACTATTCTAACTGTGAGGAAATTTCTCCTTAGTTCTAAGTTGCTTCTCTCCTTGATTAAGACCCAGTCCCACTGGCCGACGGATGCAAAACATATGCACAAAGGACACAGCAGACGAGCAAAATTTCGGGGGTGGCTCCATCTGTTGTCATCTGCTCCAAAAAGTGGTGAAAATTTGCATTTAAAACAGAATGGAAAAGAATGGGAAACGGACGTGGTATATGTAGCGGGATGTTAAATGGATGTTCATAGGAAGCCTAGTGGATGGAAGCAGATGGAAGCAGATGACACCTCTGAAGGGGTTCCGGGGGAGAATTTCAAAGTGACACATAACGGAAGGGGCGGATGCATAGCGGATGAAGCGGATGCAACACGGATGCCTATAGGAAACAAAGGGGATGTCGTGCAGATGTATATCAGATGCAAAGCGTTCAACTGCACATGCGGGAGGTATGAATTGTGTCAGCTCCATGGATATAAAGGATGCAGCACGCACACAGTCAGCATACAGGGGAAAGACGTCCTGCCACATACATCTAGGAGGAACACCATGTTCGTCAGTTCAGGCAAGAAGAGGAAGCCTGTGCCTACTCGTTCAAGCCCTGGCAAGGTGAAGAAGGCCAGAACCACCATCACACCCCCAGGCACTGACTCTGAAGCTGCTGCTGCTGCTGCTTTGGTGGACCAGTTCCCAGGCCCTCAAAGCCCTGCTGCTGAAGGCCCTGCTGCTCAAGCCCTGAGTCCCTGCTGCTCAAGCCTCTGAAGGCCCTGCTGCTCAAGCCCCTGAAGGCCCTGCTGAAGCCTCTGCCAGAGGAGAAGAGGCAAAGGAAGGAGAAGGGAGAGAGGAAACAGTACACCATTTCCGAGGAGCATGAGGATGAGGTGCTGGAATGGCTGAGGGAGAACGAGTACCTGTGGAGAAAGGGCCACAGACTGTATTGGAAACACAAGAGAAGCAGGCAGTTTAGAGAGACAAGCAGAGAGCCTGTGGTACACTACAGAAGTACTCCTAGGATGGTGGAAGCACATGCACACCTGGAATGGCAAGCTACACCTCAAGAAAATCCGGGCAGGCCGCTGTCAAGCTCACTGACCAGGAGATGTATGTCATGGCCAAGTCAGTTCCTGGAGGGTGAGATCCGCCACGAGGAGCATTCCTCTGAGACCCGCTCCCTCAGACAGCCACAGACAGCCAGTCCTCTTCCAGCCAGGAGCCAGCTTCCCTGTCCAGGAAGGTGTCTTCAGAGGCTCCATGGCAGAGATCCCCCAACAGCTGCACTCCCCATGCCGGCAGACTTGAGGGATCCTGTGGAGGATGACGCCCTGCTGTCACAAAAGGAGGAAGAAGCAGCAGCCACCAGAGACCAACGCACGCCCACCCCACCCCACCCCAGGTCCAGAGGATGCAGGCAGAGAGGCAGACTGGAGGGCCAGGACCACAGTGTGCTGTTGGAGATCAGGGACACAATGAAGACCAGCACAGAACTTCTCTCTCAGCTGGTCCACAGCGACATACCATCCTGGACCGGGAGCCCTTCATCACCTACGTGAGCCAGACCCTGAGGACCTGCCCGAGGCACAGTACCAGGTGATGAAGCAGAAGATCACAGCACTTCTGCACAACCCTCAAGGCCCAGATGAAGCTGCTCCTACCCAGTCCAGGTCTGCTCCTCCACCCCAGGCGATGTCACAGCCCTTCCACAGCTTTCAACAACCCTCACCTATCAAGGCTATGACTACCAGGACTTCCCACAGCAGAAGCAGAACTTCCCAGTCCAGGCCCAGTTCATCGCATGCCACAGATGCAGTCCTCACCCAGATGCAGACCAGACAGCCCACTACACTCCTCCTCCTCCACCCACAGCCAAGCCGTCAACGGACAATCTGTCATCAGTATTGGGCCTGACATATCAAGTCCTTGATGAAGGGTCTCTCAACATCACGGGACTGAGTCAGCTCTCAGACAGCTTCCTGAACACACCATCCGCTGTTGTATTCTCGGGCAAGCACCCAATGGCGACTCAGACCAGCACTAAGCCACAGCCACCTCCACAGCCCCTGCCCGCTTAACAGCTGAGACCATGGACATGACTCAGAGTGACTGAGAATAGTGTCAGAGACTGAGTTGTTATTTGTTAAGTTTATTTTTGCTAAAGACACTTTATTGGTTCATTTTGCTGATTTAATAAAGTCATAAAGTTACCTAAGAAAGTTAATAAAGGTTATCTTTACTTAACACACTTAATACAGTTTACTTGGTTCATTTTGCTTATTTAATAAAGTCATAAAGTTTACCTAAGAAAGTTAATAAAGGTTATCTTTGCTTAAGACACTTGGTTCATATTTTTTTTTTACTTAATAAAGTGTTGGTGAAAACTTTGAAAAAATGGTTCAGCCTTTGCATGCTTGTGGAATAGATAAGGATAGTTGTGGGATAAGATAACCCTCCAGTGCAACATTTGGGACTGTATGGTCCATCATCCCAGCTGCCACACATAGGACCTTTATATCAATAACAATTTATTCATGATCAACACATTTTAAAATAAACAGAGCTCTTTATTAATGCCCTATTCATGCCCTATCATTGTGAATTCATTCATTCATTCAACATACATGGCACAATCTCATCAATGTTATGTGACAGTCTCAAGGAAGCATCCATTAATCATCTATCATCCTGTCTTGCCACTCCACTGCTCCAGCTGGGGAGTTGCACCAGTGTCTCAGTAGATTGCGCTGCTTCTTCCCTTCACATGAAGCTCTGTTGGGGCCTTGTACATCCACAGTGTCCATCAGGTTATGTCCTTGCCTCCATTCACCAGGCTCCATGTCCCATTCCCTTGTTGACGCGATCATAAGTCTGTTCTGCAACAACTGGGTAGCGCGTGTGCATGAGATGTGCAGAAAATGCAGCAAGCTTCCACAATGCTCTCACAGTCTCTGGGTCATGCTGCATGTGGTGAGAAGTATCTGGAACTGTTGGCCAGGATGCCAAAGGCGTTTCTCCACCACCCGTCTTGCCCTGGACGCCTGTAGTTGAAGATCCTCTCTTCACGGGTGAGGTATCTGGAACTGTAGGGCTTCATGAGGTAGGTTCTGAGGGAGAAGGCGTCATCACCAATGATGAAGTAGGGCACATCTGTGTGTCATTTGGATATGGGGTTTGGACCTGGAAAACCCATGATGAGGTTGCGTTCCAGCCCATCCTTGAGGTCACTAGCATTGTATACTTGGCCATCTTGAAGCTGACCCATTGCCTGAAGCATCGATGAAGATGAAATTGTAGTCAGCATTCAACCATGGCAAAGAGGATGATACTGAAGAAGCCCTTGTAGTTGTAATAAGTGGACCCTGAGTTGGCTGGAGCTTTGCAGGCCACGTGCTTCCCATCTATGGCTCCAACAGTGTGGGGAAATTTCCACCTCTGATACCACTCTTCTGCAAGTTTTCTCCAGCCTTGTTCAGTGGTGGGGCACCTGAGAGCTCCTCCACATATTCTTCAATGATGGCCTGTACCACTTCTCTGACCACTTTGGTGATGCTGTTGTGTGGCACCCTCCATGCATACTGCATGTTTCTGTATGTGGTTTCAGAGGCCAGGTGCCACAGAGTCAGTGCCACCTTCAGTCCAGGGTCCAGGTTGGGATGGAAGTTGTGTGCTAGGCTTGGACAACCTGGGTCTCAGACGCTCTACAATTTCGTCAAACATGGCTGGAGGCATCCTCATGAAGTGATGGAATGCACGAGGGTCTTCATTCCTCAGCTCCACCATCAGCTGGTCATACAGTCCTAACTCCATTCTTCTCACTATCCATCCTCGGACCCACATAGCTCTTGGACATCTCCTTCTTCTCCTTCTGTATAAAACTTGCAACAGTCTGAACAGGTTTTGATTCTGGTGGTGAATGATCGCAGCTATCATACGGACTGTGTCATCATCCATGGTGGAGAACAATTGATGATGTTGAAGAGCAAGACAAGGGTGAAGAGGTCTGTACACCATGGCTGTGGACTCATACTGAGATCCAGATCATTTTCTCCCCCTTTTTATAGAAATATCGGTTGTCCGCTACGTGTCTTTCTACATACTCTGGACATACTCCAGACATTCTTTTTATACGAGATAACATCCCAGATACAAACATTTTGTCCATTTTGAATAATTTATATATGAGATGCATACTCTTACATCCTTTCTATTTCCGTGCTACTAACGCTGTGTAGACGTTCTGTGTACCTTTTGTTTCTTCTCTCTTTCCATTTTCAGATGCAGCGGATGTGAGTTGAGGGATGGCCAGAGGATGCAGAGAGGATACAGTGGACGTTTAAACGGATAACGGACATAGAACGTTTTGTTGCCCGTATATTGTTTGGATGTACATCGTACGCAGCGGAAAGTTCATCCGTTCACAAACGTTTTGTGCAGCTCAAAACTTCTTGCACGGATGAAATCTCAGTGGACGGATGCTCAATGGATAGAGCATATGAAACACGTAATGCAATTCACAACGGATGCATAGCGTTTTCCAATGGATGGCAAGCTTTTTTTAACATTTTACATCCTCTTTGCATCCCTAAGTGCAGTGGGACTGGGCCTTTAGTTTTCATCTATTGCTTCTTGTTCCGCCCTCAGGTGGTTTGGAGAATAGCTTGATTCCTTTTTCTTTGGGGCAGCCCCTGAGATATTGGAATACTGCTATTATGTCCCCCCTAGTCCTTCTTTTCATTAGACTAGACATACCCAATTCCTACAACCGTTCTTCATATTTTTTTATTAACAATGACAATAACAATATCAAGAAGCACTTGGCGGCTTATAACAAAATAAAAGAATAATATGAAACTAGAGAGGGAAGGTGAGAAACTGGATGAAAATTATGCAGGCAAGTGAGATCTAGGCATTTTATTTTTATTTTTAAAGAAGTCAGAAACTTTTTGAAAGATCCCAGGAAACTCCCTTCCAGGAGTAAGGAATTTATCACTTCCTGGACAAACCTAGTGGTCTATTCTGGAAGCTTTCACCAGCAAGGAGGAACAGAGATCTAATTGGCATGTAGTTGCACTGAAAGCACAGAAGATACTGTCTGTTTCATCAGGTCCATCTAATGAGCTAATCCAGTATTTTTCAAACTTACCAACTTTAAGGGCTCTGGACTTCAACTCTCAAAATTCACCAGTCATCATTCTGAGAGTTGAAGTTCATACTTCTTAAAGTGGGCAACTTTGAAAATCAATGATCAAATCTAAAAAGGAATTATACAGTATATTTCACTTCGTGCTACAGCAATTGTGACAACTAGATTCCATGCTTCATGGCCTCTCTCTTATTTTCAGATGTGATTATCTGCTCTGAATGTCTGGAAGATCAATATCCAAGTAAGGATAAAGTTCGATGCATCCCAAAAACCATAACTTTCCTAACTTATGAAGAACCTTTAGGAATCAGTTTAGCTGTGATTGCTGTATTATTTTCAATCATTACTGTATTCATACTTGGCATATTTATCAAGTATAAGGACACCCCTATTGTTAAAGCGAATAACAAAGATCTCACCTATACTCTTCTCATCTCCCTTCTCCTTTGCTTCCTTTGTTCTCTTCTCTTCCTTGGAAAACCTCTCCAACTGATTTGCTTTCTCCGACAATCAGTGTTTGGCATTATCTTCTCTGTGGCCATTTCTTCTGTATTGGCCAAAACTATCATGGTCATTGCCGTATTCATGGCCACTAAACCAGGGTCTGCCATGAAAAAATGGTTAGGGAAAAGATTGTCCACCTTAATTGTCCTTTTCTGCTCCTTCATTCAAACAGGACTTTGTCTAACATGGATGATCTTTTCTCCCCCCTTTCCAGAACTTAACATGCAATCCATGATTGAAGAAATCATAGCAGGATGTAATGAAGGATCTGTTGTGATGTTTTATCTTGTCTTGGGCTATATGGGGTTTCTATCTCTGATCAGCTTCATGGTGGCTTTCTTGGCTAGAAACCTGCCTGATACATTCAATGAAGCCAAGTTCATCACTTTCAGCATGCTGGTATTTTGCAGTGTTTGGTTGTCTTTTGTTCCAACGTATTTGAGCACCAAAGGAAAGTATATAGTAGCTGTGGAGGTCTTTTCTATCTTAGCTTCTAGTGCTGGGTTATTGGGATGTATCTTCTTCCCCAAATGCTTCATTATTCTGCTGAGGCCTGAGCTCAACAACAGAGAGCAACTTGTAAAGAGAAAGCATTTCTGAGTATGAAATGATGGCTGCATGTATTTCTGATTTTAAATAGAATTATCAATCTTTTTATGTGGGAAAAAATGGGGATTATTTTTTAATTCTACTAAATTTATTGATACAGAACATATTTGGTATGTGTTAAATATTTGGTGTTTATCAAATTCTTATAAATGGAAACAAAAAATATCACTATGGTTCTGCTTTGAATGAAGCATTTTGTGTTCATTCTGGTTATTTCTATCATGTATTCTAAAATAAAAATTGAGTCTTCTTCCAAAAAGATTCGTTCTTTGGTAACTATTAACAATGATCTAATACACAGGTAATATAGTTTGTATCTTATTATGATGGATGGATGGAAGGAAGGAAGGAAGGAAGGAAGGAAGGAAGGAAGGAAGGAAGGAAAAATATGTTAATTCTAAGTTACAATGATGCCAGAATATCTGAGCAATTAGAAATGTATCTGATTTTTTTTCCCCATGAGAATAATTTATTCTTATGCCCTGTTAAGGCCATGTTTTGTGGGGGAAGAGAAACCTCCAGCTATACTGGACAGAGGGATCAAGGGAGGATTAGTTTAAAGTCATTGTATAGCTTTAAGTGGCATTAACTTGACTACCCTCAAGATCCATGAAGACTTATCTGATCATTTCCAGGTGAAGGCAACCACTCTGGTGAGATTTGTGTTACAGGTATGGAAAAGAATTAAAATGGATAAGGCAAGGCAAGGTAAGATTAGGCAAGGTTGTTAGGAAAATAAGTCACCTAACAGGTATTTGGGTTAGAAATATATAAACCAGGATAATGCAAAACTGTAATTAGGTGTGGTTTCTCAAATGGCCATAAGATGAGGCCAGAAACCTGGGTTGTCTTAGTCTTCGTCTCAAAAGAGAATGTGAGTGTATCTCTGTTTCCTTCTGTTGGAAAGTATTGCTGTTCCTCCATTTCTTCTAATTGACTGATGTTACTGGATTTGATGTAAGTCTGATACTGAACTGTTTTTGACACAGGACTTTGTTATTGGATTATCCCTGGATTAAAAACTGACTGATTTACTTTTGAATGACTTTGGATTGCTTATTTTGGACTTTGCTAAACCTTTATTGAAAGTAAAACCCTACATTTACTGTACAGTTGTATCTGTATGCTGTGTGTGTATTAATCAAACACTATTCTCTATACATCTCCTTGTATGCACTCATTCTCTTAACAGGGAATTACCTCAACAAACGTCCACCTGCAAGATTAGCCAAAATGTTTAAAGATATATCAGCTAAATGTTGGAAGTGTAATCAGATTCCGGGCTGGTACAACCACATGTGATGAACGTGCCCAAAAACTAAGACATACTGGACAAAAATACATACTTGGATAGAAAAAATGATAAAGGAACATACAGATTTAAAACCAGAAATATTTCTGTTGGGTATCATACCAGAAAAATATAATAAAGGAACCATGTGTATAATATTACATATGTTAACAGTGGCTAGAATTGTATTTGCACAACATTGGAAAGGTGTGGAGATCCCTATAGAAGAAAATATAACAACAAAAAAAGACTAGAATGTACAGAAATGGATAGATTAACACTTGAAATTAAAGAGAAGGAAGATGCAGAATATTTTGAAACATAGAATCAGTTTTATCAATGGTTAACTAACAGAAACAGAAGTTAGAACATTTAAAATTATAAGAGAAGGATTAATTTTACCATGAGGGTTTATTATATGGTTATTATTTATATGATTTAGTATTAACAATTAAGTATTAATTTCATGTGGAGAAAGTACTGTTATCATATGATTACTACTCCTACTCCTACTCCTACTCCTACTCCTACTCCTTCTTCTTCTTCTTCTTCTTCTTCTTCTTCTTCTTCTTCTTCTTCTTCTTCTTCTTCTTCTTCTTCTTCTGCTTCTGCTTCTGCTTCTGCTTCTGCTTCTGCTTCTGCTTCTGCTTCTGCTTCTCCTTCTCCTTCTCCTTCTCCTACTCCTACTCCTACTCCTACTCCTACTCCTTCTTCTTTTGCAAGACAGACAGACACACACACACACACAGAGAGATATAGACAGAGAACGCATGGTTTGTTGCCCGGAGTGTGTGTGTGTGTGTGTGTGTGTGTGTGTGTGTGTGTGAGAGAGAGAGAGAGAGAACACGTGGCCCGCCTGCGGTCGCGTAGCTACAGTAATGGTGGTTTTCACTTCGGCGGCCCCGATTAATTATTGCCAATTTCTCTGGAAAAGGGAAGAGGGTTTCGGAGCTGAGCCTTTGCGAGATCCTTCCTCAACAGATCGTCCTTCGGGCGGTTTGGAAAAGTCCTCTTCGTGTGAGGCGTTTTCGTCCTGGCATCGCTCGGCGGTTTTTGAAAATTGTGTCACTTACGGGGTTTTTTTTTTCCCCCCTCTGTCGCTCCTCTTTCAGGAGTAGTGGATTTGGAAAGAGAGATGCTTTGTAATATGCCTGTGAAGTAACTGGACATCAGCGATTTGTGATATTATTCTGTGATTGCATGATGAAGCCTGCATAGGATATTATCCGTCATAATGTTGGCAGATTGACGTTATACGATAATACCCGCATTTCTATTTACCTGGGCGTTGGAAATCTTAACCTTATTGCAACTAGCATTTTCCCATTCAGTTGTACGTAAATGAGCAGGACTACATGACGCTTTTGTATGTAGTATACAATTATGAACAGATGCTACTTATTCACACGTGCAAACAGAAAAATAATCAACCATAGATTCAGAGACCATCAACTTCATAAATTTCCAGATGAACGGAGAAGTCTTAACCTCAACAAAGATATACCAATCCTCGAAGGGCCTTTTCACAATTGACCGCTGTTATTTCTAATGGTGTGAATAGCTTGGTCCTGCAGGGAGAATCACCTGTGTCAGAATAGCAGTATGACTGGATACTTGCACTTCACCTCTTTTTAACATGCATCAATCTGTTGTGCTTGCCATGTCAAAGTGGTTGGCACTTACACACCCCAGGAAAATTCTTGGTTAGGTCCGTTAAATGGACCGACCCAACATTGTTCTACGTCCCATTTAAAGTAGAGTAGGGTTGTCAAACTCAATTTCATTGAGGGCTGCATCAGGGTTCTCTTTGACTTGGGGGGGCATGGCCAGGGAACATGGCAGGCTTGACTCATTCGTGTTGGGGGCACCTGTGGTGGGCAGAGCACTCTGCCAGCTCCATGTTCAGCTGCAATGGCTTCCTGCAACTCTCTGCCAGCAAAAATGGAGCTAGGGAGGGCTCCATGCAGCCTTCCTGAGATCCCTTTTCACTGGCAGATGCACCGCAGGCCGGTCTCTGCTATTTCCAGGGTGGCCCTGCAGGCCAGATCTAAGCACCCCACAGGCCAGCTCCGGCCCCTGGACCTTGAGTTTGACACCCCTGAAGTAGAGCATAGTATTTGACATGGAACAGTTGACAGCTATTATCCTTATGCTAGCCAAATGCATTTCAGTATTTTGAGTTTCTTTATATACTTCTTATTTATCGGACCATACTTAAATAGAGAAAAGAAGTTACACTGATGTAAGATGTAGTAACAGGTAGCAACAGAGTGGGAACTTTGGCTGTTTGCGGAAGTTAAATAGTTAAATAGATGTTAGAAGTTAAATGGTCTAGTTATTACTTGCATGGGAGATAATCTGGGAATTCTAGGTCTGAAAAATCAAAATAAATGCCCGAAAGGGGCAGTGACTAATCTTTTCTGTCATTTTGCAAAGATAATGTCATCAGTATAGTTGCCAAGGGTTGAACTCAACTTGAGAGTTTTGTAGGATGTGTTGAAAAGTGCAGGGGAGGAAAAATTCAAATGATTGTTTATTCCTATTCTCTGTTGTCTTAACACATACAGGCTGATAGGGAGAAGGATTATCTTTAAATTTCACACACACAAAATGGATTTTCAGAAATCAAAATGCTAAGATAGCTTTTAAAGGAGATGTATTCATTGGAATATACTGTTCTGGGGAAAAATGATTGAAAATCATACCTTGGTCAGATCTTATCGAATTTTGCTTGGCAGGTAGTATTCAACATTACTACCACCTTCAGCTGCTCTTGAGGTGTTGTACATGGTCTTGAGTTGCCATTGTCTCCCATGGCTGTCTGGAACAATAAAACAGGACTGAGTTTTGTTCCGATGGACACAGCCAACTCTAAATGTTTTAACAACCTGTTGTTTCTTCATCATTATATAAAATAAATTATTAGTCTGAAATATATCCATGCTATTTACTTACCTGCCCATTGCTATTTTGCCATCTACGTGGCAGATCTCTGGGAGAGAAACTCACTCTGATTACTTCCCTAAAAACCAGAAAAGTGATCTAAAACTTTTTTTAAAAAAAGATGGGGCAATAAGAACAGAAATGTCTCTCGGAGGTAAACCATTCCTATTATCATCCTTATTCTCACTCACCTCAAAGGCACCTTTGTGCAAACTTTTTTTTTTTTTTTGCCACTAGAGCATCAAATCATATCATAAGGCAGCTTTGACTTCGTAGCACTTCATTCTACATTTTCTTCTATAGCACATGTGCAGACATGTGAAGTAGTAACTGGATGGGTTTCTCTGCAACAGTACTGTTCCCAACATTTGGCCCTTGTATCATGACATTTTTCATACTTGTTTACAGTGGTCATACCTGTTTACAGTGTTCTTGCTAAATCTACCTAAAATGGGCTGAAATTCATTGGTGTGATTTCAAGGTGTCTAGGATCATAAATGGAATCTGATTATATCTGTATGGGGGCCCACATGTTCCTCCTACTATTATAGTAAGCCAGGTAGTCCTAGTTTGAGAATTAGGGCTTTGTACGGTAGGTAGTTCTGTTCCCCAGCTCTTAGATCATACACTGATGTATATATAAATTGTCATCCTGCAGAGCACTATATCTGGGTAAGTTAATAAGAGGTGGCATGGTACAATCATAACACTTCCATCTTCATAATTATGTTTTTAAAGCTTTTGTACAGTAGACATTTCTAGAGAGAATATAATGAGACTTTAAAGATTCTGGATTGGATCAATGGAGATGCTGCTAAGTTTCTTCAGGGTCTTATTCCTGTACAAGGGGAAACAATGATGGGTACAGACCTGCAGTAGATATATCTTCACAGGTGTATAGATTGACAAATATATCTGAAGCATTGATGTTATCTTGTTCTTTGTAGGAAGAAGGCACTTGGTTAAAGTCAAAATATATATGTGTGGTTTGTCAAGTGTTTGATCAGAATGAAGTAGGTATCATCTAATAAATGCAACCGTTGATGATTCAGTAACTTCTATTCTGGTGTTATAATGTAAAATTAATTGATAAATTTAAGAGACTTTTTAAATCCACCTCTACACCAAAAGTAACATTGGATCTGGCTTATTTTCTCAGTTGTCATTCGCTATCTGAAGACTTCCAAAGCAAGTTAATCTCTTATATACTGTGTGCATGTCACAAGGAATCAAGGTGTCTATTTTTTATTTGTTCTGACCTAAATTTGATTATGACTGTAAATATTTAAGTAACTTTGAACATAAAGATACAAATACAAATAAAAACATATAGATTTCTAGCCCACAACTATCCCTATAGTCAGAGGAGAAGTTGCAGGTACAATTTCTCCTGACATTAGAGATCCCAACTGTAATTTCACTGTATGGAATTCCAAATAGTGATGATAATAATGTTGAAAACTATCACAAAAATTAATTTATTTTTGCTTTATTTATAAGATTTATATTTCTGCCACCTTCCGGACGTCTCACAACAACAATATAAACACTGAACTATAAAAGCAACAACATTGTTAAACACAACCAAAACCTAAGACCTCAGTAATCCTCTTGTGGTGCCTTAGGAACCAGCACCAATGACACTCACTCTACCCGAGCGCCTAGTTAAAAAACCAAGGCTTGATGGCTTTTTGGAGGACTATAAGAGTAAGAGTTGGTGGATTGCTAGTAGGAAGATATTCCATGAGTAAAAGGAGTCCCAGAAAAGTCCTGCTTCAGAGGTCTGATGAGATGGCAACATTTTAGGGAGGAGACCTGGAGCTTGCCTACCCTATCCAATCTGATAACCTGATTCCATGCCTGATAGAGCTTTAAAGCTGACAATTAGCATTTTGAATTACATTGAAATTAATAGCTAAATATGTCAACCTTTCAAGGTACATCAGGTCAGCAGATTATAATAGAATCTTGAAACCTATCATAATTTCTCTCTGCTTGATATATCAAAGATCATCAAGGCAGGGTAATCTTGAGTTTCTTTATTACCACCTCTTTCTCTGTGTTGAGCTGGTATTTACATAATTACTCTCGTATTCCTTCTTCAAGGTTATGTCCACACTGTTCTATAGCTTTACAATTTTTTTTTAAAAGGTGAGTGAACAATAACTCTAAAACATATCTATTATTTCTAGGATTCTCAAACAATTGCTTTGCAGTAAGATGGAGAAGAGGTAAACTAGTTACCAGCCTTAAGTGTACCTGCCCTCTTATAACACTCCCTCTAACAATAAAGACAGCATTGGTCAGTTTTAGTACATTGGGCTAGTATACCATAAACACAACCAAAACTCAGTTTTCACTCAAGAATGCAAGTAGTCCTTGATTTATAGCTGTTCATCTAACAATGGTCCAAAATTATGATGGCCACCCAAAACATGGCATTACTATCCCCACGGTCATGTATTCATGATCAGGATCCTTGGTAACCTGTTTGCGCTTGGCACTGGCTGCCAAATGCCCTGGAATTACGTGATCGCCATTTGCAATCTTTTCTGCCAGCTTCCCTAGAAAGTCAGTGGGGAAGCCAGCAGTGAAGGTTGTAAGATGCTACTGCCTGTTGATAGGACCATTCCAGGGGGCAGGCCTGATGATATCAGGAACATGGTCTCAGTGCCCATCAGACAGGGCCTAGCTGAGGGTTTTCAGCAATTCCTTCACCCTTTAGGGGGTGGTCACTCTTTGGCTCCAGTCTATTCCCAAGAGGTCCCCCCCGGCTCAGAGAGGGTTCCCCAGGCAACCCCAGTTCGGTTTCTCAGTGGCCCAATCAGACTGGGGAGATAATGAGGACAGAGATTACACCAACCCTTCTGAACATAGTTGTTCCTTCATGTCTGAGGAAGAGGAAGGGGAGATCAGGGACCCTAATTTATCTGACAAAGAGGGGTTTAGATCGGATCAAACTCCCTCAGCAGCAGTTTTTAAGTCTTCTTTGTTCAAACCGCTTCTCCATAAGGCCCTTGTCACTGCCCAGTTAACTCTGGAGAAAGTGGCTCCAGAACCCCAAATGACCTCCAGTAGCCACGGTGACTCCCTGTTCTCAAAGCCTGTGGTACATATGGAGGTTCTTCCATCCCCTCTGCTCTTTCTGGACTTGGTTAAGGAGCAATGTGCCTCCCCTAGGGCAGTGCCTTGGCTGTCATTGCATGACAAACGGTTTTACAACATGGGTCCTTCCTTGGCCAGCGCTCTTGTGGTTCCAGCTGTGGATGCCCCAGTGGTTACCTTGTTCTCAACATTGGGAACCCCCACTGAGCCAGAGGACGTCCTCAAGGCTGAGGATAAAAGGTCAGATCAAACACTCAAGCACACCCACCAAGCAGTGCCTTGGACAGTCTGGGCTTGCACAGCAGCCTCTTTCTTCATGAGGGCATCTCTGTGATGGCTGCACCAACTGCAAGATTGGCTTCCTCCCACCAATTTTAGGTCACATCAGGACCTAAACAAGTTCATTGCAGTGGCAGAATTCACAGCGGATGCTACACTGAATTCAGCCAAATTTGCAATAAGGGCCATGGCTTCATCGGTGGTGGCCAGGAGGCTCCTTTGGCTATGAAATTGGCAGTCTGATTCCTGCTGAAAGTGGAAGCTGGCCTCCGCCCCTTGCGCTGGGGACAAGTTGTTTGGATTAGAACTTGTATCTCTAAAGCCTACCAGTCTTCGTCCCTGCCGTTACCCAGGAACATTACAAACCACTCCACTAGGAGTGCGACTACTTCCGCTGCCTGGAACACTTAAGCGTCGCTTGAAGAAATCTGCAAGGCGGCTATCTGGGCGTCCCCATCACCCTTTATATGCCACTATCAACTGGACTCATTTGTCTCTGAGGCAGTGTTAGGACTTACAGAAGTTTGTCCCACAGTCGGAGTGAGTGGACCAGACGAGGGCCCTCCCTTGGATATCCAGGCTTTGGTATGTCCCATCCTGGACTTTCATCACAGTGTGAATGAGAATGGGTGTTGGTAAATTACCTGAGAATGCTCTTTCTATCTATGCTGCAAGACAGTCCAGCCCCACCCTTTGCCATCTGGTCCTGGTGTGGGGGGGAGGTGATTTCATTGTCATATTTTCTCTTCCAGATGCACATTATGTGTGTCACGCAATCTTCGCCTAAAAGCTGGAGAGAGAGCTAGGGGTTGGTTTTTTATATTGTGGCAGACTCCGCTCGATGACATCAGAGGGAGGAGTCATACCCCATCCTGGATTTTCTTGCAGCGTAAATAGAAAGAAGTTCTCAGGTAATCATACCAATGCCCATTCTGAAGATATTCAGCTCTGTTCTTGCACCCATTAAGGAGTTTCCTTCAGTGCACAGTGGGAGACTAGACTCTTTCAGCAGGGAGCTCTATCAGCCAGCCCCCAGGGACAAGATGGAGCCAAAATCCAAGCAGAGGGGCAGCATGATAAGGAGTGCAGGTTGCCTCAGGTGGACTTAGGAAGCCTGGTGCAGGCCACACAAAAGTGCCTCTTCGTTTAGGAACTGAAAATCCTTCTTGGATTTTGGCAAGGAGGATTTTCATCTCCACATTGGATCTTCCTAGGATTTCCCCTACCTCTGAGGCACCCTGTGCTCGTTACCTGGAATTCCATCTGCTTAATGACTCTTGAACTCATTTAACAGCTACAGTTGGTACCAGGATTGTGGTTGTTGAATAGCAGTCACATGGGCATCTCGATATTGTTTCTCTCAACGACCAAGATTCCAGTCCCAATTGTGTTGTAAGTTGAGGACTCCTGGCCCTAACTCTTTGGTGCAAGCTATATTCACTAAAACATGCTATCTTGCTAGTAGCAGATTTATGTCCAGTTAATTTGGGGGTTTTTTTGGAGGAGAGTATCAAGAGTAACCTCAGAGAAGGGAATGGAAAGAAAGGGGAAGGGAAAGGAAAGGACACATCAAGGTATATATCAAGTGAGACATAGATAATATTTTAAAATTTTTTAATAATCATTTGATAATAGAGTCTTTTTTCATGAGATGGGCAGCCATATAAATTTGATGAATAAATAATGATCAGATAGCAACAGAAATGGTTGTAGTTTGTGTACTAACTATAATTGAAACAGCTCTGATTAAGGAATCTGCAGTTCCATTCAAAATATGCTTCAGCTTAATCCCTAACTCTAGTGTTGTCTTTTCCAACAACAGCTTTATCTTGCATGGGTTTATTTCCAAGATAACAAGTTTAGACTGATTGTCTGGAGTTAGGCAATAGGGAACAGTAATGTGTATCATCAGCAGACTATTAAATCTCACTTTGAAACTTTGGATGAACTTCTCCAGTAGTTTTAGATAGATGTTAAATCACATAGGAAACAAGGTGTAGACCCCACTGAACGGTCAATGATTTAGGTGAGAAATTGCAGTTCCCTAATAGTACAATCCACATCCTGGAGAAAAGACCAGAAACACTCAAATTAGAAACTATTTCTTTGGAAACCAGTCCTATTTTTAGACAAATATGCATCTAATAATAATCAAGATTCATGCCTTTCACCAACTTTAGCTAAGTGTTTCAAATTTGGTTAGTTATTTGGTCGAATTATAAGGATATAATTTTATGCTTCCTTCTTAATTCTTTGCTCATATGCACTTGATGGTCCCTTGAAAACTACCTGGAAATTATAACTGGTACAGAATCCAACAGCATATGCAGTTTTGGGTACCTCTCAGTTATGATCAGGTGTTGCCTTTTGCTTTTGCAAGTTACAATGGAATGTAAATTTCTGTGCTATGAAAGGACTTCAGTATTAAGAAGGAAATGTAGACATAAAACCAGTGTCTATGTATAGAACATATTATATCCTCTTTTTTCTTTCATACCTACAGCAATTCTTGCTTTTTAAAATCCTGATAACATGTATGTAGACCTATCTAAGGCCATCTGGTGACTATCTTAGGTTGTGACATAAAAGGTAAATATTTATTTACCTTTTTATATTTGTATTAAATATACATATTTATATTTATTTTCAGCTGCATTGTTTTGGTATTTAACAATATTTGATCTAGAGTCTTGAAAAACAGGATCAATATTATTGTATTGGCTAAGTTCACAGCAATCTTAAATGCTTATATTTAAAGGTATGTTTTTGGGACAAATTATAATGGTCTGGTTTCTACATTTATGCAAATACATACATGTTTGTTCCCACTTGCAAAATCTATTAAAGTTCTGCTGAACTGAAAGAAATATCTGAAATACAGGAAACTGTTTTCTGACTGATTTGAATGAGTAGCAGACTCTGGATTTTAGACGACATCCTGTGTACTACATGCACTGTGTTTAAGATTCTGCTTAAAACAGGTGGGTTGGAATGGAAGCACCTTTTGGTGATTTATTAAAGCACTCATATCTTTTCCAGAAACAGAAATTTAGTGGAATCCCACATGTTTGCAAATAATTTCATAGATTCAAAGACCAGAAGCATGAAAGCCTTTCCAGGTTCATGAATCCAGTTCCACTTTGTTGTGAAAGTAATCATTATCTTCATTGCTGCAACAACACATTCTTTTTAATTTTAAATGAACAGATTCATAATTCTTAATTGTCACGGTCCTTTCTGAAATCATCTATGGCAGGCTTGTCAAGCTGGCAGCCCGTGAGCCAGTTATGAAGGCCACACCCACCCCGGCTCCGCAAAGGCAAAAAAGTCACAATATATCATGAGCTGGTCCATGATGCGATCGAGTTTGACACCCCTGATCTTTGTATGTCTCCAATAGTGCGTGCAAAGCATAATGTACTTTCTTCACAGGAAATAAAATAGTTATTCATGCACATGGTTGCGAAAGAAGTAAACAGCTCTGTGAAAGTTCAACCTCACACGGATGTTTTAATGATTTGCACAGATGCTTCATTCATACTCCTTCACATTGTGAAGCACTTCATTTGAATACTTTGCACAATGCTATTTATAATTATTGTACAAAGCAAGAATTGTTTGCACAATATAAAAAAACAAATTGCAAGAACTGAGTACAGTGGTTTCCTATTATACAATAGTATTTTAAGCAACCCAGAATTTTTAGGTTTGACTTGGGATTTTGGGAGTTGTATTCTACTGTCGCTGGAGGGCACAAAGTTGCGAAAGCTGTCTTTACCTAACTGCATTTAACATCATTTTGAGAAATGTATTTGCACTGTTGAAAGAATAAGAGTACCAAGCCTGCGCAGCTTGCTTGACTTTGTACTTTTTGTTGAGCTGTTGAAATTGTTTTCAGGACATACAAAATTGGAATTGGATTAATGTTAGGACATGTCAGTCAAAAGACAAGGGTATGATATATAGAGGTTTTATAATAATCCTCTAAGTCTCTAAGTAATGACAGAGTTGAAGGGCATTGCTTTCCAATAAGGTGGGTGGGTGGGTGTGGGTCGGTGTAAAATATCCTTAGAGAATTTATCAAGCTTTCCCTGATATAAATTCTATTGAAAAAGCAGAACAGAGTATTCTGTTATAGGAGTCATTTTGTCAAAATGAGCATAAAATCTAACAACATGACTGTTGTTAAGCAGACCATGGCCATAAATTCAAGGACTGGTCATAATTATCATTCAGGTCAGAATCATAATATGTTCAAAAAACAAGTGATCAATAATCTTGATAATGCCAGAGACTCTGTCTGCAACTGGAGGTTCAGGGGTGATACACAAATTGCTAGACAAACATCACCTTTAGGGCCAAAGACGTCAAAGAACCCTTAGGAAACTTAAACCAGGATAAGCAACTGGCCCTGATGAATAGTCCCAACAGCGAATTTCCTCAAAGAATGTAGTTTTGCAGAACTGCAAGACCAACTAGCCGCCTCTTCCATCCTATGTTTCTCCCAAATGAATGTTTCCCACCAATGGAGGATGAGCGCATGTCATTCTGATCCAACAAAAGGGACTCAATAGTCTGACCCGCAATGTACGCCCAATCTCTCTTCTGAGTAATAAAGAAGGTTATGGAGTCGGATGTTCAATCAACTTTCAAAACCTACTTATTCAAGCCATCCTCTATCTCAGACAGGACAATGGCTTTAGACCTCACCAAAAGTACTGCAGATTCTGCTAACCCTCCTCTCTCAACAATGGTCCTAACACCACTAGACAGAGGGAATGAAGTTCAATTCTTGCACTGGACATTAAGGGAGCTTTTGACAGGTTCTGGCACAACGGCCTCTGTTCAAGCTGGAAGGGAAGGGTATCAGAGGAAAATGCTCAGCTGGATGAAAGCTACCTGTCAGATAGATCAATAAAGTGTCTGTCAGCCAGTCATCCACAACTACATCCATCAATGTTCAGTTACACATGGATCAGTTCATAGGGTCCCCTGCTGTCTCAGTCTTCATTGATGACCTGGGTGATCTCTGTGAGAACTTGCCCTATAATTCTGTATGCTGATAATCCACCTGTTTCTGTTGGAAATTAGATCATCAAGGAGAAGCAGAGCCAGTTAATGCAAGCCTAAACAAGACCTGGAAAACATTGAAGCAATGGGCTGATAGAATGGAGGGTGTCTTTTGAGCCAGCCAAGTGCAAGGCTCCAACAATATCAAGAAGAGACACCATCCGAGGGTAGACTTGCACTTTTGGAAACACAAAAATCACCAGGCAGATGAACCTGCGAGATACTGCGGCATCACGGTTGACAAGAAGCTCACCTTTGAATAAGCACATCAGGAACATTTCGTCCAGAGCTGGACAGAGACTTTGGTGCTCTTAGGAGGGTAGCATACTAAACTGGAGCCCTGGAGAGCCACGGTGTACAAGGCCCAATAAGAATATCATGGAATATTTTTCTTTTTTTTTTTTTTTTTTTTTTTTTATTTTTTTTTTTTTTTTTTTCGCCTCTCTGTGCTGGCTGCAATGCATCTCGTACAGTACTTCAACTACTTGATCGTATACAGAAGAAGGCCTACGGCATAATCGGATAATGAGGACGAGGCCACGCTCCAACTTCAATATTCCTTCGCTTCACCAGATGACCGTCAAGTTGCAGCTTGCAGTTGCTCTGTACAAAATGCGATGGGCCTCTGCCCTACAAGACCTGAAAAAAGCTGGTTCCCCCACCTTACTACAATGAGAAGGAACAACTCGCTCTAGTGGTGTCACTCCGAGGACAATGCCTCTTTGGTGAAACCCAAGTCCAGAACCACACTCAACTGGGCAGGATCGTTTTGTACACATACAGTCAGAGTCTGGAACAGATTACCAGAAGCATTGTAGGCATGATTAGTGATAGAGGGTCTCAGTTCATTCAAGAGTGCGTCACAACCACCTTCGCAGATTGTATAGATATATTATTTATTAGGCCCCACTTTTTTCTTTTTGTTCATTATTTCTTCTCTTAAGCTGCTGTGAAACCCTTCATTAGGCCATGAGGTTTCATGTATTAGTGCACAGCATTGTATGCTGATCTTGATACTTAGTGTCACGCTTGTGGACATTGTTCACATTAGCATGCTATATATATATATAAAAAAAAATCAAGGACCACTTGTACAACTGCTACATTCTGTATTGATGTGTTCATTAAACTAATCTATGATGAAATTTTGGAATTCTATTTTTTCTACATCAGAAAAATATTAATCACTTTCAGTGGCAATATTTGGCACAAATGTAGGAATATACCATTACACACCCAAATAAAATGCTTAGGGTAATCTTTGATACAGCAAAATAAATCAAAGAGGCATTAGAACCATCAAGAAATCAAACTTGTGGAATATAGATGTTTATACTTTAGAAAATTTGATCTTGGAGCTGATCAGAAAGAAGGCAACCCTAGACTGATGAACAGTCTTCAGATCACAACTGCAAATGGAAGTGGAATTTTGGTTGCAAAGCAAAACGGTTGGGAAATGCAACATTACGTGACTACCTTTCCTATAGGAACACTACTCCTGGTTGTCATCATGACCCCAGGACAGCATGGATCGTTAAGAAAGGGTTTCACATGACTATGACTTCGGAAGAGGCGGGAATCCTAGGCAAGCAGGCCACTCAGTGTATGTGGGTAGATACTATGAGCAGACACTGTGGAGGGTGGTAAGTGGATGCCCTGATAAGTGAAAATGCATTGGGAGCAGGAATGATTTGCAACCAGTCATGTTGCTATTTAACATCGGACAGCCACGAAATGAATGGTCATGCAAAAGTATATGGGAAAGAGAGACTGCGCCAAGAAACAGAATAGCCTCCAGCAGGATAATAGGTGAGGCAAAAGGCTTAGAAGCTACTCTCTCTAGTTTACTGGGCTGTAAAGGAGTTGGATGGAGGGGGAGATTAGAAGCAAGATTCTGCCATTGTAGTATTGAAATAATCTGGAATTAGCTCATCTGGTTGTGATCCTTATCTGATCTCCCCTGAGCTGTACAGAGCATCCAGTAGTGGGAGGTGCTTCAGTCTCTCCTAAGATAGGCTGGGCTTAATTACAAGGACGTTCCTCTTCCTCCACGGTACTCCTCCCTAGTGTCCCCCAGTTTTTGCTCAGCCTTTGCAGGATTAGGCAGCTTTTTCCATTCGTTGGCTGGAATAGCTAAAAAAAAAAACCTCTCCCAAACCCTCAGATCTGATTACTCTTTCTTAAATTAGAGTCTCTAATTGCCATCTAGAGATCCTTGAAAAGCTCCATCAGTATTATTAAAAGGATCCAAATGTCAGAGTGTTTACGATCCCTCATCAGCGTCTTCAGCACTCCAAGGGCGAAAGGAGGCTTTTTGCCTCGAAACGCTGTTTCCTCGCCTTACCATCGCACTTATACTCAAATAACCTTTCCATCTCAAGATGCCTTACCTAGCTGGTCATCGTGACTTGTGTTCGGCTGATTCAACAGCCTGAGTCCCCACAAGAATACTGCAGGGGGTGGAGGCATTAGCGTTGATACCCTTCCCCACTTTAATTTATCCTTTCCAGCCATTGAAAAGCCTTTCTTGCCATGAGGCTCGGCTCTAAGCGGGTGTAACTGCTGGAAGTTTTGCGTGCCAAAGCAGCCACCACCATTTTGATTAGTGTGCAGTTCAAGGGAGCCATTTATTTACTTGTGAGAAAGTCCATACTGCCTCCCCACTGGGATTATCTCAATAAGACCAGGAGGTTTCAGCCCTGCTCATTCAAATCAGAGGAATTATTACTTCGCTGACTCTCACATTGTATTTCTAGCAGCTCAACAGTGAGCACCAGGGCCTTAAGTCCACCTGTGCAGAGCAGCTGTTACAGGCCTGTTACTAATCTACAAAACCTTTTATCCTGATTAGGTGTTCCTCAAGTTATTTACATTTGGTTTAATTTGGCCCCAACTTCATTTAAAGTGGCAATAATAATAATAATAATAATCATCATCATCATCATCATCGAAATTGGTGGGGATTATCATTATAAGGATTCCCTGTCCAAACATAGAACAGGCCCCTGGGCGTTCCAACTGCCCCAGGCTGCAGTCTCATTGCTCAAACAAGAATAACATCTTCAGTAGTCTACACAAGGCAATGGCAGGTGGTACTAGTTCCAGGACCTCATCCTCAAGAGCCACAACCAGGGCTCATGGAAAATCAAGGAATCCAAAAGGGCTTTCCAAAGTTTCTGAAAAGGATGCTGAAAGACGTCATCAGGCCATTGAGCGGCACATGAAGAGATGTATGTGGGAGACTGAGAAGACCACTCCAGCCCTGCCTACTCCACGACCAGCTGAGGCCCCAAATCCTCTGTCCCTCCCCCTGGACCTGTCTTCACAGTCCAGGCGGGGATCCATCTTGCAACCTCACCTTGAGAGCTCAGCCACAACATCTGCAATACGGCGGGCCCCCAAGGCCACATTCACTCTTACAGCGTCCAGACTTCATCAGGAAAACATCTTACTGGGTGAAGTCCCTGCCAAGATAAAGGCTTGGATGGAGCTGGCAATCCGTCACGGCATTGAAACAGGAGTCCAACAGTCTTTAGCCGTCAGACAACGTTCCACAGTCTCAGTTTGTGATTCACAATTTCTGTGGTCAGTAAGCAGAATGGATCAACATTACCTACCTTCTCACAGGGAGTTTTCTATACACTCAGATGTTCCTCTCCAAGGGCTACAAGAGGAGGGTGAGCAAGATGACCAGTTGCTCCAGGTCGAGTCAGAGGCGGACCCTCTAGAAAGGGGCACGTCAGATGATGAGGGCCTTATTCCCGACCAACCGATATTCATGGGCCTGTTTCACCCTCAATTATTTAAGTCGCTATTATTCAAGGCCAAGAATACTGCATGACTTAACAAGCTGACCCCAGCTTCGCAACAAACAAGCTTACAGGAGTCAGAAGACTTAATTTTCTCTCAACCTGTCACCGAAGTGGATGTCATTACAGCACCTCATATGTTTTCAGACCAAGTCCAAAAGCAGTGGGCTTCCGCAGCTACTTACCCTGCTCTCATGGGATATGACAGGAAATTTTATAATCTGGCCCCTGATTTTGCTAACACCCTTAACACACCTGAGATCAATAATCCCATAGTGGCCTTGGCATCCTCCTCTACTGTCCCAAGTGAAGCGGAAGAGGCACTGAAACCAGAAGAGAAAAGGGCTGAACTAGCACTTCGCAGAGCTCACCAAGCTGATGCATGAGCCATAAGAGCGGCTATGATCATGTCAATGACTTCAGACAGACCTGGCTCAAAGGTCTCAAAATTGAGATGCCCCCCACCCCCAATAGTTGGCAGTGACAAAGCAAAATCTGTAGGGATTTTTTATAGTTAGGGATGGATGCCTATGTTTAGAATGTAAGAACATAATCTAAAGACCAGATGATTCTTTGCTAAGAAAACTGTAAAATTTAACAAACTTTTCTTTGGTAAACAGAACTTGCTATAATAAGAGAACAAAAAGAGTGCTAACTTGGGCATAAGCATTTTAAGATGAGCATAACAAATTATAAAACTGAGCAGATGGTAAGTACCATTTCAGGAAGCAAGTATAACTTATTTAAATATATCTTATCTTCTTCACAAGAAATGTTTAGAATACTGTGAGAGTCTTGCGTAGAAAAATATAAGTGGAAACAGGAAGGTATTCTAGCTCAAAACATAAAATTAAGGAGTCATCCAATTAAGTTGGCTAGTCTGTTCCAATCAATGAAATCACAATGCTCAATTCACCTATTAAAATATGATGATTGCCAGGAACTAGATGTCGTTAAAGGCTAGATACATTCATAAAGGACAGATCTGACAAGACTATTGGTCTTCAAGAATCCGTATTATATTGGGATTGGGACGATATTCCTCTTGTCAGTTGCAAGAAAATATTAGCAGAGGAATCCAGTCGGAGAATATTTCTGTCCTAAATCCCCCACTTCTGATCTCGTCTGCCTCATCCCTTACCCCCTGAAATCTCCATCCTCCTGGTTCCCAGCAGCTGCTTCATGCCATTAATAAATGAATCCAGAAGGATATTTTACTAAAATGATCATCACACGTTAAAAATATATAGAAATTATACATTTTCTTCATAAGAAATTTTAATAAATAATAAGAATAAATAAAAATATTTAAAAAATAAAATAAAAAATAGTTTGCACTGGACAAGTCCTCTTGTTCCTCCCAAAAAACAATATTGTTTAGAATAGGTAGGAGGAGCTACCAGTCTCATTCCAACAATTTGGAATCCAACCTGAGTGGCCTTGCTTTTTATTTTTAAGTTGGTGAAATGGCTGCACTCAGAAATCAAAGTCATGAAGGTTGGGACTTTATGCAACTTTTGCTATGGCACAATAGGCAGAGTCTTCAAGAAATAAAAGAAATGGCTTTGCTTAAATAATTTTGTTAGGATATGTGCAGAGTAACCCTTGTATAAAAAGGATATGCACACAGAAAAATATATGCAAATAATTAAGATCTGGTTTTTTTCTATGCCAACGAGTAAATGGTAATTCACCAGTCCCCTACCTGACTATCTCACCTCCATCTCTGTCCTTTGGGCTACTGCTTCTCCTGCCTTGAAGGACAGCAAACTGCCCCACAACCACACAGTTTGCTATTCTCTGGGAAGTAATGGCTGCCCCAACCCACCATTCTTCACTTCAAGACCTCCTATCACAGTGGTGGGGTTCAATTTTTTTTTACTACCAGTTCTGTGAGCGTGGCTGGTGGGTGTGGGGTGGCTTGGTGGGTGTGGCTTGGTGGGCATGGCAGGGGAAAGATACTGTAAAATCTCCATTCCCTCCTTACTCCTGGGGGTTCCAATGACGTTTTAGGGTAAGGGAGGGGCGGGGTGATTGGACGAAAGGTCGAGACAAGAGGACACGTCCCGTACACAAGAAGACCTAGCCAATCAGCTAGGACTCGGGAGGCAAAGAATAGATGAGGGCAGGGCCAGTCAGAGGTGGTATTTGCCAGTTCTCTGAACTACTCAAAATTTCTGGAACTGGTCAGAACCTGCTGAATACCACCTCTGCCCTACCACCCCACACTGCACCACCCCAACTCGCCTTTTCCATCTTCTTGCTCCCAATGCTGATAGGTAGGCCCGGCCTAGCTACTGGGCTGGGGCTGGTTTTGCACTGCAAAAAAAGAGGAAAGAAAAGCTGAATGCAGGCCGTGAGCTCGGACGACTACACAGGGCCCAAAGAGCATAGATTGGGGGTGGGGAAGAGGAAAGGTGGATAGGGAAATAGGTGGATGAGGAGTTTCAGCACCCTTGAGATCATAAGGGCAAACAGGCTGCCAAAAGGCCAAATTTTGACCACATCATTGTGGGTTCACTGCAGTGGCTTAATTTCAGACATGGTTCATCAGTTTCTTCATTCGGCACCAATGTAACTTTAAACCAGGGGTCCCCAACTCACAGTCCATGGTATAGCACCAGTCCATGGCATGCCAGAAAATGGCCCATATCTGCGGGATGCATTCATTACGTGATACCATGCCCTCTCCGGTCCATGGAAAAACCTCTTCACAGAACTGGACTCTGGTACCCAAAAGGTTGGAGATCACTGTTTTAAACAGTTACTGAATGAATTGTTATAAGTTAAGGACTACCTGTCCTATCTCTTTGGCCTCCAGAATATTGAGTATATATGCTGCATAATGTAAAAGTATACTTAACTTGGATTTTGTCTGTACCCAGTTCTTTTAATTTCCATCAATTTTCAATATATAGATCAAACATGCTGTATTTTGAAATCAGCATTTTTGCAAAGGTCCATGTTTCATACTGAGAAGAGATTTGCAGGTCAAGCTTGTAAAAATGTTTCATTGAGTTCAGTGAACTTTAGCATGTGTGTGTAGGATTGTTGCAGACAGCAGTATTTGAGGGGTCGGAGACTGTAACACAACTTTCCAAATTTCAGGAAACCATCTGGCAGCCAAGAAAGAGCAGGCCCATCATTGGAAGATCTTAAGGGTGAGATAAGAGTAAGAGGCCCAGGAAGATAAATAATTACTATGAGTACCTTTAAAACATGTTAAAACAACCTGAAAACAGACACTCAGTGGCCATTCTCACCCTTAATTTTACAAAATAAAAGAAGAAAAAATGCACTCCATTTTTAAAGCAGAGAGAGTTGTAGTCTCTCTGAAGCTGAATTAAACTCCTGGTGATTTCATTGACACAATTATGTTTTCTTGACAGCAGTACAGAGATAGTTTGGCACTGGCTTCTCCAGGATGCTATTCAATTTTTCCAGTTTAGCCTAGAAGCTGGGGTGCCCTGGTGGTTACCCATTCAAGTCCAAATAAAATTCAGCCTGGCTTTGTTTTTTGAGATAGACAACATAATTTAAAAGCATACAAAAATCATATTCAGTTGGAAGCTGATGTTGACAGCAGAATATGTAATGCACAGAGGGCTTTAATTCTGGGCTGGTCTATATTTTGGATCAAACTTCTACCCCATAGTGATGATATGTCCTTCACTTCTCCACATTTTAAAAATCTTGCTACTGCCCTCTCTGGTTCATTGCTGAAGTTGAAACTTTTCCTCAGCTTTGGATGAGATGAGGGTAGAATAGAGGTTGTTATTCTTCCCTTTAGCTTCAGATATTAAAATACCATTTGGCCTTGTCACATATGCCAGTAACTGGCTGAATAGTCATCATGGCTGTTGAGATTGTTAAATATATCTTTTTTAGTATTTCTGTCAATTTTATTTGACAATTCAAACTCATAATTAGAAGTACTCTTCCCCAAACATAGCTGAATATTTACCTAAAACCTTAATACGTATAATAAAAAGCATTGAGTTTATTTCCCTCAGAGATCTGTATCACAATATAAATTATATTATTTTTACTTTATTGTATTTTATAGTATATATACTGATATTACTTTATTTATATTATATAAATAGTGATTAAATTATATTAGTAGAATTATTACATGGGCAGAATTTGAAACTTTAAACACTTAGAATTTGGGGGAGGGGGTCTGGGAAAAATATGCATTTTTATTTATTTATTTTTCATTTGGTAAGCTTTGAATATATCCAAGTTGTTAAACTTGATCCAGATGGAAATATTAGCTCATACCTCAGGAGACTTCTTTTGTCCTATTAGAAATTAGACTGTCATTTCCTGGAAGATTGTTTTGGTAATTCATCTGCAGAGACTTATTGTGGGATAAGTCCCTGTTTTTGCTTCTTAGTTTTCTTTGTCAATAAATGCTTGTAAAAGTTGAAGGCTAGCTGCTTCTTGGAATATGTCCTTCTGTGCTCTAGAGTAACTAAATTCTTAGCAGATAAAGAGCTTCTCAGAAGCTGAAGAACTTCCTAGGACCCTTTTTGTGAATTCTTAATAGTTTAGGATGTCACACCTTAAACTTTGCCTATATACATAGATTGCTTGTGTAATTGATGTTAAATAAATAGAAATATCTCCCTTCTGTTGTGCTTGAATATGTGCATGAAAGTAACAGAAAGCGAATGAGAATGCCTTCATGGTACATAATGCATAATGCAAGTTTATTATGTAAACATGTTTGGTGATATTTTTTTCTTCTGCCCTGACAGTTAACTGCTATTAAGAGTTAAATGGTTATGAACCAGTTACTCTCTCACAGCCCAGCCTACTTCATAAGGTGGTTGTTGTGGGGAAAGTTATGAGGAGGGAGCACTATGGATGTCACCTTGAGTTGTAAAAAAGTAAAGGCAGGATATAAATAAAATGATAAAATAGAGTTTTGACGATTCACTGGCAACTTGGAATTTTCAGAGTTACAGCTAAGTTTTACCTTTCTTGCACATGCAATAATTTAATCTGAATATATGAATGTAGAAACGTATTTAGTATTAACAATATTATACAACTGTGGCTTGTAAGATTCTCGAGCAAAGAAGTGAGCTAATTAGTAACATTTGTTTGAGAAGCGAAATGCTGTGCTAAATACGTAGATTGAGTCAAAAATAGAAATACTGTGCTAAGTAGATGGAAGTAGAAATACTCTTAGAAATAGTTTGCACTGTATTGAACATGGTGCTAGTGGAGAAATTTCTGCTTATTCAAAAGGGCGATAACATATCTTGGTTATCTTCCATACAGTGTAAGTCCCCACAGCATAATTCTTGCAGTCTTCTATCTCATACCAGTGCTGTCTTCATGGCTAATAATCTCACAGGCAGCTAAAACAAACTCTGTTTTGTTTGTTTTTGTTTTTACAGTTTTCCAGTCCTCACAATGCATACATGCATAAGGGCATATAAGACACTCCAGCAACATGTCAAGATACTCTGGTGAATTGGGAGTTGTTAAAAATATCTCTTGTTCACATCAAGTCCGTCAATGCTCACTCACGCTAGATAAATTCCATAGCTTGAATAATTTGAATGAATGATGAAAGGGTGATTATGGGACATATGTGCCGTTCCTGAAAGAAAGAAGATACAAACAGCTTACCAGCTCAGGGGGAAAAAATCAGATCTACCATTTTAAAACTTGAATCCTTGTTTTTTTTTTTCCTCTCTCTCTAAGAAATGCCACAGCTGTATACATGCAGGACTAAAACTGCATGGATTACTCCAAGAGCCTAGATAGGAATCTGTTACCCAAAATACAGAAAGCAGATGATGTTCAACTTCTCATGTTTCTACGCTGGCTTTCTTATATGTAGGATATTAGCTTATGTGGATTCCATTGATTTTTTAGGATAGTATTCCATCATTAAGTTCATATTATCCAAGCTATAAATAACTTTATATCCTTTTCATAATGTGAGGTGTACACTGTACAATGTGAAAACTTAAATTAGTCTTTAGAATGCAACAAGAATTGTTTTCTTTTGCTTTGAATGAGCTACTGATCTCAGATGATTCTGTAATTTTGTAAACTAAAATCTCTGCTCCCACATTAATAAGGGTACAGTATCTTTATTTCAGATTTCTAAAGACTTTGCCCTGTGATAATGACAGAAACCCTCTGGTTAGTTAATGACTAATACAAAAAACTCTGATACTTCACAAGGGCAGTTTACAAGCACGCTGTAAAAAAAATGAAACTTCTACAATTTGTATGAGACAATCGTTTGAAGATTTGCAATGAGCTGCACATGCTAAGAATTCACTTATAAATTGGTAATTTAGAGAAGTCTTAAACCTGATGGAAGCCATCACTTCCAAGGCTAGCTGGCTGATTCTGGATAGAGCAGGAGGTGACAAGGTAATTTTATTGAACTTCTCAGCCTAGCTCAGAGTGGTAAATCTGAGGTCCAAGGACTCCAGATCTTCCCAATTCCTATTGTTTGCATTTCTTTGAGCCGTAACTGCTAAAAATCACTGGCAGAATTTCCAGCTATTTTTAGCAGGAAACACACCAAAAATTGTAGCATATGTTCTGAAATAGTGTCACCATAATTAAAGTGCAAAAAAATGTTCCCGTAAATTCCTTCCAAAATCGTTAAAAAACCCTCAAAGCTATGACTGCCCATGTGTATGATTTTGCTCCCCAACCTGCCTAATTGCCCTCTTGGCTGCAATTCTCATCATTTTTAAAATATGCCATTCTAGCAACCAAAAATAGTTTGCCTCTGACTTTACAGATGTTCACCATATGGAATTACCCTGTCTGTCTGCTGCTTGCATCTGTATGGGAAAACTACCTATCCATGGGTATATATGGGTAATTAATCCTCTTACCACCCACTGAAACATACAAACTGGGGCTAATTACAGTACCACAAAAATACTTCAGAAATTACTGCAAGTTTTCAATGGGATCCCTGGGTCTGACATGCCATTAACACTGGTGGAAACCTGTCTATATTAGCAGGGCTATTATCATCATAACCAGTCCCAACGAGTTGAAAGTTAAAATCACTGTACCTTTTGTTCAATTGATCTTGTTCAGTTTTTGTTTTATTTTGGTGGGAGATTGTACTTTATCAGAGCAAACTACTGTATATTAAAAACTAGTAGCATTGACAAATTCAAATTCTAGATTTGCAAGCTTTAAACCACAGAAGCAATTAAGGATGTAGTTATATGAATCGTTCCAAAGGCAGAGCCCAACTTTATGAGTCCAGGAAGACGCCAACAGAAAACTCATAGATTACATATAAATATAGTAGCACGTTCTTACCTAGTTTTCTAAGCAATTACTATTGAGGTGCTTATTGTCTCTGCAGTAACAGCCATGCTGTATATGACAACCCACATACACAGTTTGTTGACTTCTTTGTTAACTTCTATTTCCCTCCAAGCAACACGACAAAGAAAATCACCATTTAGTCTTAAATCTATTGTAATACTTGATGTGCTCATCTGGGCAAAGATAACTGGTCATCATCCCGGTAATAAGTCCATAGTAAAACTGTAGTTAGTAAATCTACAATTAATCTATAGGCAACATAAACTAAAAACAGTTTCCTAGACAGGATATTGCTGCAGGAGCCAGTGGAGGTGAGTATACACTTAACTGGAAAGCGATGCTTATCATTTGTCTTGTCATGGATGCATTTCAAGTATCTACTATACGAAGAGAAAGTTACTCTCCTAGATCTCTTACCTTATGGTTTCACTGAATGACTCTAAGTTCTACTTGTGCGGGGTGGGGGGTGAGGTGTCCATTTTCTTGTTTTTATGGAACTATGCAGTATTTACTTTTTCATTACATTATTTTCCCACAAGCTAAAGAGTCTCAAACCTTAAAGTCTCATGAGATAAATAGTCTAGATTAAATTGTGATTTCCTTTTATTTACCTAGTTCAAAGTTTTACTGTGACTAAGGTACGCTGGCCAAAATTATCCAAAGCATTTCCCCTGCTCTGGGAACATAATTTTTTATGAACAATTCTTTTGTTGGCAGCTTTTTTTCTGATTTATTTCCTAATGATCACTAAGATTGCCTTTTCACAATAGCTATACAATTGTTCAGAACTATTCATCACTCGGAGCTATTCACTGCCAAATAGCAACACCAAACCACTGAAGAGAGTTTCTTTAATTCACTACTACCAGCTCAGTTGCTATGTACATAGAAATAATTTTGGATTTTTTGCTATAACTGCCTGATGTACAAATTGAGTCAGTCTATTTTTCATCCAAATTCAGATTGTTTATGAACAAATGAAAATACATGGTTGGTGGGCTCTGAAGTGATTCTACTGTTTCTGTTCTCCATTATGCAACCTATATTTTATTGATATTTATTCCTACCTTATATTTCCTATTCTTGAGTTAATTAGTAATACGGAAGAGACTTTCTCTTCTTATTCCATGACTGTTAGGGGCAATCAAGAATCTTGAATGGGGGACTTTATCAAAAGCCTTTGAAAGTTCAGGAACAGTGCAGTAGATTTTTTTCTATTCAAGGAGTGTTGGCAGTCAGAAGAGGAAGAATTTATATTTGCATTAGCCATGTTGACTCTTTGGAAAAAAGGTTGAAATAGATACTACATTAACAGAAATATAATACTTTAGATTCCTTCAGTTCCTTTTAAAATAACAAGTACACTCCTCTTCTATTGACATAAATCTTAGGCAAATGTTTTTTTTAAACATGCTAATTTTTAAAAGACCAGATTTTGAAAATAATTTGGTTTGGTTGGAATTATTGTTACCACTGTTATTGTGTTAAGTATTAAATCACTAGGAAATGTAATAAGCTAAAAAATAGTCACTTTCTTTCAAGGAAAGGTAGATAAAATAGGTTTCTGAAATGTATCAGCATATTATTTTATAAAACCCTGTATGCATATTCTCTTTTGTTGATTGCACTTAAGCTCATTGTATAGATAGCCCTTGTTTAAAAATTCTGGTCCCAGAACTTTTGTTGATGTAACAATGCGGTCACAAAGGTCTGTGCTCTGAAGCCTCTGCCACCCAACTGACCTTCGCTGTCTTTTCCCACAGCTGATGAGGCATGCCCTGTAAGGCCTTCTTCCCAAGGCTGTGACTGGCCTTCTTGAAGTTGCTGGTGGCCTTCCTGAAGCATTCTTCTTATGAAGGTCAGCAGGAGCAGCAGAGATCTGGGCATTTTGCACACCCTCTACCATGTCAGCAACAACTTCCAATTCAACTGCACTCCTGAAGGGCCAGGCCAGTGTATTCCTTCAGTTCATGGGAAGTAGACGACAGCAAAGGGATGGCAAGGACAGCAGAGCAGAGGCCAGAGAGTTGTGGTGAAGTGCAGGGCAGCCAAAAGACAGATACACACTCAGTTGTAAATGCAAGTGGGTTGCTAAGCGCCCAAATTTTGATCATGTGATCAAAGTTGCCCTAACTTTGAGAATCGATCATAAATACCATTTGTTCAGTGCCATTGTAACTTCAAACAAGTCATTGAGCCCATTGTCATTGAAGAAGGGCTGTCTTGATAGCATCCTGACCCTAGTGCTTTATAATTGATTCTGGTATCAGATGCAAGTAGTTAAGTCATGGAGTTGCATTGCACTCTTGGTCATTTGTCTCTCCACTTCCACCTTATCTCGCCCTGACTCCACTGTAGAAGCTTATGACTAAACCAGGAAACCCACAAGAAACCAAGAAGCTGCGTGATCCAGATATTAGCCTTGTGAAGTAGACCAGACAGGAAGAATTTAATGAAGTAATTTACTTTATTGTAAGGTTACGTTAACAGAATCTTGCAAGTCTAAATTACATTACTTGCCTGCCCATCCCCCTTTTTCAGTTCTCCCAAATAAACCAGGCAGGAAACACACTGGATTTACTAATTATATTTTATCACAAGGCTACATTCACAAAATCTTGCAAGTCTGAAGGCACAAACTCTCTGCTGCCACTTTTAACTGCTTGATCAGTTAGGATCAGTTTCTTTTTTCTGATTGTTAAACCACTGGAGGTATTTCCTTCTCATGTCTGCTTATTTCCTATAGCATCTCTTCCCTTCATCTCCCAAGGTCATCCATACATTTCATTACAACTCTACAATTTAAGAAATTGGAGAGGGTTCCTTGTGAACTGTTTGCTCTGTCCATATTCCTGCTGTGGGCTAAGTAGCCTTTTATTTGACCATTATCTTAACTCTGTTTCTTCTTTCTGTCTGTTAAGGTCATGCCCATATACCATTACAACCAGGAAAGATATGGCTACTTTAAATATATTCTCATTTCCATAAGTTCTGAAGCACTTGTTCCTACAGGGTCAAAGTATATATTAATTAGACATGAATTGGTTTTTAGCTAACCCTTAATATAGTTCTGGGGAAAAGTCATCTTGTTGCTTGGCTAAATAGATCAAGAATCAAACAGCAATGGACAGCTGGAGGCAACATGGTTGTTGGGCAGAGCAACCAAAAGGGATGTGTGGGAAATAAATAGATGGAAGGAGTTGAAATGAAACTGAGTGCGGCAGGGCAGGAAAAGCAGGAGGTCGTTGCCTAATGACAGTGTGGTCCTGGCCCAACAATTGCAACCAAAACTGTCAGAATTAGTGTCACTAAGTGATGCAGTTGTGATGTTTCATCTTACAACTATTTCAATTAGTAATAGAAATTCAGATCTCAATTAGAGTTGTTAAGCAAGGACTACCTGTAACGTCTAGAATTTTTTCTCATTTTCATGTCATGATTATTTGTACAGGATGCATATGGGTTTTTAGCATTAGGGCTCCTATAGTTATTATTGGCTCTTGTGCTTTGCATTTCCTTTGTACTTGTTCTGTCCTAGGCCTCACCAAAAAGCAGTCAGTCAAAACCTCTTTATTTACAATAATGTGAATAATTTCATTCACAGTCAGCAAACAGCTTGTCAAACAGTCTTGCGAAGGTACACTAATTAGCTCAAACCTTTTTCAATCCTGGAACAATGCCCAATAAATAGTTCCACACTCAGTGCTGGCAGGGAAGGGTTGAGTT
The DNA here is from genome assembly GCA_004320025.1 of Laticauda laticaudata. Classification (NCBI taxonomy): domain Eukaryota; kingdom Metazoa; phylum Chordata; class Lepidosauria; order Squamata; family Elapidae; genus Laticauda; species Laticauda laticaudata. The sequence continues at coordinate 41,098 of BHFT01008165.1, forward strand.
ACAAGACAAATCTTCATGAGGCTGGAATCAGCAAATGAACGTATGATTCCTGCAAAAGCCCCCTCCCCTTTTGCTTCTCTTTTAATCCTGATGGGAGGGGCCATTCATCATCCACCTGTGGCCTTGCTCCCATGTCAACCCTGAGTTCTTAATTGCTCCTTTCTTTTAGCAGCTCTGCGTATGCTCAGGCTGGGAACCGGTTCCAACTGCTCCCCAGCCTCACTGCTATTTGAACCGGAAGGCAGCTGATGACTGCCAGTCTGCCCTGGCCCCATCTCTGCCTCTGATGCAGATCCCCCATCCAAGCTTTCCTCAGCCTTCAAGACTGGCCCAGGTTCCTCCCCAACCTTTTCACCACTGTCTGACTTTGCTGCCAGTTCTGCCAACCGCTGGTGGGCCACAACAGTATTCACCCATTTCTTTCTAGATATTTTTGTGTTTCTCTTATTTGTAATCTTATTTTTGGAGTCTTTTGAGAAATTAGCCTCTCAGATAACTGCCTGATGACTCATCATACAAGAGATATTGCAGATTTCACTTTTTCTTGCTCCAGATAGTTTAACATTAGAATCCATGAATGAAAATTATAAAAAAGTAGATTTGACTAAATGAGGAGGGAAAACACTCTTAATGGTAAGAGCTGTTTGATCATGGTACAAATTACTGTATGTTAGGTGATGGTGGGAGGGATGGCAGATCATCCAAGATGTTGTAAATGCCTTTTATTTATAAAAAAGATCTTATGTACAGTTAAGGTCAGAGTAGATGACTTCAAGTTCTGTTCTAACTCTATACAAGTAGTCCTTGTTTAGCACAGTGACTGTTCGCAGATATGAGAGTGATGAAAATCAATTTTGCCATCAGTCCTTTATTTATGATCTAAGATGAAGGCCTATATTGCTATGATTCCACTGCTGTTATATATTATTTTGCTCATATATTTTTCCCCACAAGATATTCATGAATTTCCATCTATCTTCTCATTACAACATCTTACCTGGCAGAATAAGTTCCTTATATTGAAGATTTACTTATTCTGGTCATTTTTTCCATATACATCGTGTTTCAAGATACTTAGCAATTTTTAGTTACATCATCAGCTCTGATTATATGGCTTCTTCTTTAGGAGTGAGTTCTTAGATTATATACAATACTTAATAGGGATGTAAGTATTTAAAAAAAAATCTGGGATTTGTGAAGCTTTGGAAAGTATTTGGAAGATATGGAGACATAATGGATTGTTTCTCTGATATAGGTACTCCTTGACTTACAACCACAATTGAACCTAAAACTTGATTGACAGACATTTGTTAAATGAGTTTTGTCCCGTTTTATACCTTTCTTGTTACAGTTGTTAAGAATCACTGTAGTTTTTAAGTTAGTTACATGGTTGTTAAGTGAATCTGGCTTCCCCATTGACTTTGCTTTTCGAAAGTTGCAAAAGGTAAACCCCAGGACTCGATAACTGTCATAACTATGAGTCAGTTGCCCAGTGTCTGAATTTTGATCACATGAACATGAGGATGCTTACAACTGCACACTGTCGTAAGTGTGAAAAATGGTCATTTTTTTGGTGCCATTGTAACTTTGAATGGACACTAAAAGAACTGTTATTACTCAAGGACTACCAGTATTGAGTGAGATCAAATATGCAGATAGGTCTAAGAATTTATTCAGAATATTACAAATTCCCATTTATACATTGTAACAGATCACATAGATCAGGGGTCACCAACCTCCAATCCATTGACCAACACCAGGCACAGCATGTCAGAAAATGGACCGCACAAAAAAGCGGAGCCCCATCTGTGATATGCAGGCAGCATGCAAAACCATAGCCTTCCGATCTGCCTTTCTCTTTGGAACTGGTCCCTGGTTCCCCAGAATTTGGGGGCCTCTGACTTAGATTATGCTGTATGCTAATTGCAAAATGTTAAAATTTCCTTCCTCTAGCTCTATCCCTTCCTTTGCTATTTGTTTACACACATACACACACACACACACACACACACACACTTTATTTAGTGCAAGATGAATGAAGTGCATGCAAAGATATACAGAGGCAGGTAAAAGGATAGCAAATTTTGGAGGTTGTTTTTATAGGAAATGTTCCCAACTATTTCCCACCGAGCTGATTCTTGACTTAGAGCCTTCTTGATGTGTATTCTGATTTGATGGCATTTCCCGGGAAGAGAGAATTTGCATGGCTGTGTATTGCTATTTACTGGCAGCTATGGACATGCTTCTCATTCAGAAATGCTTAGAGTCTATATCTCATCTCCTACAGGGGGAGGGTTATGCATACTGTTTGAAAATGTTGGCTTTTGTCTGAAAAGGAACTTGTCCTTAGAATTTATATATCATTGTGAGATTGATAGCGTCTTATCCATGTTTAATTATTGGAATCCCACAGGTATGAACAATGATCTTAGACAAAACCTAAAAGGTCATTAAATATATTATTTTTATTTATGATATGTTATTTATAGGCTGTCCCTGATGGAAAATTCAATATAGTATTATATACAAACAATATAGTATTATATTATATACAAACAATATAGTATTACAGAAAGAGCACATATATTTGCAGTTGAGAAATTAATTTGTGGTAGCTTCACTGTTTGAGAATAGTATGATCAGTTTCGCTGATCAGATCACAATGCCGTTTAGGTTCCTTTTGCCTGACAGCTTCCCTGTTTTTTAGGATTAATTAAATAAGGCTTATATAACATACCATTTTTCCATCCTATTTTATATCTTTATTTACACTGGAGTGGTTTGAAAATTGGTGTACCGTATATACTCGCATATAAGCCAACTCTAAAACTCAATTTTTTTTTATCAAATTAAGGGGTCGGCTTATATGCACATAAATCTGATCTCACACAAACGAACTGACATGACGCCACTTCTCAGATCACGCAATATCATCGATATTACCATACAGTCATACATACAGCCATAAAAATTGAGACTGCACTAAATAAAGTTAATTCCGACAAACTACAACTCAATTTCAACATTAATTTTAACTGTACCTCAAATAAAATGCAACATAATTACATCTAATTAAGCACATTTTTTTTACTCTGGGCGCCTCCATTTTGCTTTTTCTATCGCCTGATCATAACATGCTGTGATTGGTTAGTCATTCACGTGACCGCTTTCGTGTTTGCAATCGTCACGTGCAACATCAGATTCTTTACATACCGGGTAATTAACTTAATATTGTTTCCTAAACAAATGCTTTGATAATGAACCTTCATCAGTGCATTCATACTGATATTCTTTTGTTATTAGCCCAAACAACACACCATGGTATTTGGCGGTTGGCTTATATGCGAGTTTTTGCAAAATTCCTCATTTTGGGGCAGTTTTTTAAGGGTCAGCTTATATGCGAGTATATACGGTAACTAACAGCAAAAGCGAAAACCCATGCCATCTAAAAAATAAATTATGTGCTGACTTTGTCCACACAACTTCAGTAGATATTTGGGTTCAGAGGCATTTATTCAAACATGGTTGGAAACACATAAGTATCATATAATCCCTAGTTTCTCTGCAGTCTTTCCACAGCCATTACCCCTGGACTCCACATTTTGACAATGGGTCACAAAAATCCAGCTGCACTGTGTTGAAAAAAAGATAACATTGAGGCATCTAGGTTTCACATATAGATTATCTAAACACCTTCAGAAGTTGTCCTTGCTGGAAGGGATCACTGTATCATCATCACATTATTTGAGGTCTTTGGGTTATTTTTTAAGTGACCCCTTTAGCACCAAAAAATCACCACTCTTGCTTTAAAATAAAAATAAATAGTCTAATTTTATCATTGTTTGTACAGCCCATAGCTCGGTGGCAACAAAAATAAATTCTAGGGCATTTTATAATTGGACACGGTAGTGCTGACCTCCATTTGTAACATTCCTATATTGTCCCAGCACTTTTTTCAAATATTGTATTTATCAGTACAAATTGTGTATATTAAAGAAGAAAAGATGAAATTGCTACACAATGCCCATAGCTATAGAAACCTTCCATATTAGTCTGGAAGTCTAAAAGAAATACATTGCACATACAGGCTCTGGATAAGGATCTAGTACATTTAAAATAAGTTCTATATTTTTAATCAAATTTAATTAAATAAAAATAAAATGTAATCCTTAAATTAAAATCCATAAGCATCAAAGCTGTTTCCTTCTCTGCAGATTTTCAGTGCTCACAATAGAAAGAACTTGTATTTTTAATTCCCTTACATTTCTTAATGAAAATGTGATTTAAATATATTTTATTCAGGTGTCCATTTCAATCTGCCAGCCACCTGGTGGCATTAAGAGTTTGGAAATACGAAGAGTTATAAAGCCTTTTAGCTGGCATGGGAGGGAGTAAGAATTCTGAGACAGACAATATTATTTGGTAGACATAACAGAGGTGCCACCATGGACTGGGTAGCAAGTACTTGATGCTGTAAAGTCAATAAGATATGAGAAAAAAAAATCAGGAATAAATCTTGAGACAGAATGTAGAGAGAGCTAGATTCTTAGACTTTGTATAATTTGACCTTTGTCGCAATTAGAACTTCTTGGTATCTGTAAGAAAGTTACTTATTTATCCAAGGCTTACCCTTGAATCTCTTGCTAAGGCCGGGAATAAATATTCTATGTTCCGTTTGTTTCTACAAAGTAAATGGCTTCATTTTAAGTTAACAATCTGGCCAAATAAACCTATAAAACAGGGTGGACACTTGTTCGCTTTGCATGTTTTCTACTTCAGCCTTCATCTTGGCAACAATCAGATTTAAAATAGGGATAATTGTTTTAGTTCAATGGCATGTGTGTGTGGTGTGTGGGTGTGTGTGTATACTTGTCTCCTGGTGGCTGCAAGGGCATGGATATGGACATGTAAATGGCCTTGGATTGTTTTGGGTGGTGGGAGTGTCAGCAAATAGTAGGATGCCAATAATACCAATTAGATTTGAACTCATATCTAGGATTTTTTAAATTTACCTTTCAAGCTGACCAAATTGCTGTTGGGTTGCATTCAGGTAGAAGACCTGGAAAAGGATCATGTTTGTCTACTGAAAATGTACAATCTGTGCAGGTTTCACACAGCCCAGTAATAATTTTGATGTACTTTTATAATTTTAAGATGGAAGTTTGAATCTGTCAAACACAGCATTTCCCAGACTTTTCTATTTGTCCTTGACAATATTTGCCAGGTTCAATTAGTTGGTCTGCTGTTTATTTGAAACTTTCACTGTTCAAAATGAAAGAATTAAAAAGATCAAATAGCCATGCTTCATTTTCAGATTAATGCTGCTTAATGTACTGTTGGTTTGTTTTTCTGAGATCTGCTCATATAGGACAAATCAATCTTATACAACTAAGGGAAAACATTTTAAAAGTACAGATAGTAGATTATGATACCGGGATGCACTCATTTTAGATGACACACATCTCTTCTAGCCCGACACTTGATAATGTGATAGAAAGTTAGGAGTTGATTCGAAAGTCTATTTATTTATTGCGAGAAGTAGGATGGTTTCATATTGTTGATATTTAAATATAATATTTTCCCATAAAGTAAACATTTATGCCTCCTTAAAAGTTAAAACAAACTACATCTTTATTTACTGCTAGAAATAGAAAAGGAATGGTTTCATATTGCTGATATTTAAGTATAATACTTTCCCATATAATCAAAGTTTATGCTTCCTTAAAAGTGAAAATAAACTACATGGGTGTCAGCCAAGGCTACCAGCAAGCTATTGCTACTTTATTGAGAATGTTGAAGTGGACTTGTAATGTAACCTGCACACTTTTGAGGAATGCATACAGTGCCTTGATGCCTGTATAAGAGGAAGGAGGCCTATAGGAGATGCTATGATGCTGACACAATGCATCGACCCTTGCCCAGAAGCCATCTGCTATAAACAGGTTGTGATGGGTGTTTGTTTTTTTAAGCAAAGGACTAATGCAGCAAATGGAAATTATTTTGTCCCAATTCTTGCTTTCATCCCCACCATCTCTTGAGAATGAAGCAATTTACTGGTGGAAATATAATTCATAACAAACTGTCCACCTGCACTGATTACTCTTTGTAGAAGCTCATACAATAATATCCTTTCAAAACTTTAACACAAAGTTCGAAGGGAATCTTAACAGGGCATGTACCCATTCTGTAATAGTCTCTTTTATGATACTACCCCAAGAATATGAACAAACTGTTTGGAAGATAAGAGATCAACCTTATGTATGCAGACAGTTTCTTCATCTTGTTGATAAAATCAGCACACACTGTAAATACTAGCTGTATGGATTTACGTAATGTTTCTGTAGAAAAAAAAAGGTATCATTTAAAGAGTTTGGAAAGAAATAATGTGTGTGTGTATAAGTTCTGAACCCAGATTAAACCCAGCTTACAGGGTTAGTGTTGACCTTAAACATCCTAAAGGATGAAGCATTGGATTATTTTAAAGGCAGGTCTCCTGATATGAACCCACCCCAACACATAAGATGAGAATGATTACAACCTGTGATCCTTTTCATAATAGCATGCCGATAAGTGGTTGCACCATGATTGTAGAATTCCATTTCTGCTATGCTCCCTCTCTAAATATTTTTAGAAAACACTAAAGATTTGTTCCAGACAACACTGCTTTTAATTTCCTGTTGTTGGCTTTTAAAATGTTTATCACTGTCCAGTCTTCTCGTGTGCACTTTGTTTTGTTTTGTTTTTTTCCTGTTTTTTGGTTCCTTAATTGTTTTCTCTTCATTTTTTTTTTTTTGGCTACATGTTTTTAGGTCCCTAAACTCCCAAAGGTAGGAAATTTTCACCCAATCTACTGAGTTGATTTAAATTAAAAGAGATTTTGTAAGGGGAGACAGAGACTAGTTAACACTTGCTGCCCTGCACAATCTTTCTTCATAAATAGCTCTATATTAGTTTTATAGAACATGAATATGAAATTCATATGTAAGACCTGGATCTCTACCTGTTTCCCTCGCACAAATGGATTCTTCTGCATCTAGGTCCATGTGCACCATTGCCCCGTCTCAGCTCTACTGTGCATGCATGTGTGTCTCCTGCCAGTCAGCTGGTTTTCAGGCCTCTGCCACGTATGTGCGGGGGCAGGACACGTGTGGGGGAAAGGCACACGCTTGTGTTGCATTTTGGGTATGTGCATGTGCTTTGGATACTCGGGGCCAAAAAAGGTTCACCATCATTCGTCTAGGTCAAACTTTAAACTGCTAAAACCACTTTCCTAGTTTTGTCGTTAGCCAAAAATCAGTTAATATTGGTAAATGTTTCTGGTAGAAGCCGGCATATCAGTAGATGGGCTGGGCTCTGTGTCTGTCTCTCCAACTTCACATAGCATATTATCTACTAAGAGTTTCCACTTGTGCATATTGGTTTTACATGTAGGTACACCAACTCTCAAACTATCCACAGGTATCCACATAAGGGAGGGCAGATGGATTAACAAATTATTATTTTAAACAATTTTACATGACAATTATTATGTGAGACCGTTCCCTTTCTTTGCCTTTGGTTGATATCCTCCATCCTGATATCAGATATTATTCCGATTACATTTCTGGCTTCTTTTTTATTTTAATCTGGGAGGTTGTGGAAATTGGAAGCAAACTTATACTTTTCCTCCTGCAGTATTTTTTATTGCATCTATGGAAAATACTCTAGGTAAAATATCCAAGCAGGATATTTATCCAAAATAGAAAGGAGTTGAATATTTTCCACTTTGTTCCAAGTGATTTGACCTCTGGTTGATATTTCCAGCTGTAAGTATTCTGCAAAGAAGTTTCATGCAAGGTTGTAATCCAAGCTCTGTAGTGGTAAAATTTGTGGTTCAGCATTTCTCTGCTTACTTTACTTCTATTTACATTTGGCCTAGATTCCTGGAATATTGATTTCATCTTCACAGATGTAAAACAGGCAAATAAATTTTAATAAGGAACTTGTTTTTTTTAAAAAAAAAACATTTAGGTGCTGATTATAAGATGCAGTAATAAATCAATGTATTTATTCAGAATGATCTTTTTATTTGTTTAATAATTATTATTTTTCCTAGCTTTCTATTGCCAGTTCATACTGCGTTATTGTACTTCTTAAACAGTATAACCATTGCAAAATGACCTTAACTTTTCTTTGTTGTGTTTCGTTACAGTGGAATCTCGTATGTGACAATGACTGGAAAGCTCCTCTAACTACATCTTTGTTCTTTGTGGGTGTGCTGCTTGGATCCTTTATATCTGGACAACTCTCAGACAAGTAAAGTACACATACTTAAAAATAGCGTGTGTGGGGGTTTCAAACATATTTTTGGAATGCTGTTAAGAGGATGCAGAATCATACTTAATTTGATGGTTAATTCCAACTTTGAAAATATGAACTGAAATCAAACATTCATAGGAATATAGGTTAGGAGACAAACAAGCTATATATGCATCTTCGGTAGCATTCTATACACCTATAAGTGTGAGATATTTGTACATCTGTATGAGATATGTGTACCATGTGGGAGATAAATGTATGCATTTCAATATTAGTACTAGCAATTAAAATCAGATAAAAGAGATTGCGGTAAGCAATTGTCAGAAGTTTTTCACAATCTGCTTGTCACTTTTTATAAGGAAGCTATGAGGATAAAAAAGCATTAAACATAATGTTTTTTGTTCTGACTGAAGAAGAATCCTTGAATACTGGTTTTGGACAGATGACTACATAAGAAATATGCTTAACGTTTTCCCTGTTGCACATTTTCTTTTTTAAAAAATTTTCTCCTCTGGGACATTAGTATATTTGTTTCAATCTAATATATAGTTTTCCTTTTATGTTTCTGGTAGAGGGGACAATCAGTTTCGTGCAATTCTTAATACAAGCCAAGCACAGTATATTATATGTTATTTATTTCTAAGTTCCAACCAGTCCTTTGTAAGACTGCCTAGCACAGAACAGTCTTTTGTAACCTAGTGTTATCAGAAGTAATGGACGACACTACAGCTTTCATCATTCCCATCTAGCATAGAGATGGGAATTCCAGTGCAAAATGCTTCGGGAGGTTAGATTACCTTGACTGTTGGAAATGCTGGATAATTGAACTCTCAACATACGAAATATACTGCCACCATGTGTTCATCTCAATACATTACTGAGAAAGGCATGTCAGTTTTTATAAGTTAATGTTATTAACTTATAAAATACATGATGCTACTATACATGATGCTACTAACTGAGCATTTTACATAATGAAACTCATTATGTAAGTTTCATTCACATTAGATAGAGAGTAGTACAGAATGCTCTCCATCTGTACATTTTGTAGTTCTCCAGAAATGTGTGTGCGTGTGTACATGCATTTTTTGTGTGTGCTTGTGTGCATACGTTGGTTGTTAAATTTGTGTTTCCATGTTTGTTTGAGTTTTTTTTTAGTTGGGTGAACATAACGGATAGATTACCATTTAAATTTGCATCTTAATCTGCCATTACTAGACTCACATTAAGATCTATTTAGCAACTGGATTTAGGGTGTCCACGCTTCTAACTACAGGTTGTTTTTAACTTGGATTAGTTTTTCCCTTTATTTGGTTAGAAGAACTCCTCTGCCCACTGTATCCTTTTGTATTTGATCCAGGTAATTTAGTTTAGAATAACCTCCAAACTAAGTTTGGGTAATTCAGGCATAGATAACACAGAAACTTCTGCTGCTAAAGTAGAAATTTGTTCACATGATAATGTGCCTATATCTCTGAGATCTATTGTCTACTGAAAATAAAGGGTAGATTGGGGTGGACCTATTCACTCTCCCTAAAACCAAACAACAATTATATTCTGATTTCATTTATAATCTTTTAGCTTGCTTGTTCTTTTTCCCCAAAAGGTTTGGCAGAAAAGCCATTCTATTTGCAACCATGGGTGTGCAGACAGGTTTCAGCTTCCTCCAGATCTTCTCAATCAGCTGGGAAATGTTCACAGTGCTTTTTCTTATAGTTGGCATGGGGCAGATTTCAAATTACGTTGTGGCCTTCATATTAGGTAAGATTATTTTCACTCTTAAACTTTATTTGCCTGTTTCAATATGTCAGAGCAATCACATTTCACAAGAAATGTACCCATGCTTAAAATATTTCCACATATAAGTATCAAAACTATATTTACAAAAAATAGCTAAATTAAAATAAAGACTAAGAATTGGTAGAATCTGAGAAAGATCAGAAGTTACAGAGAATAACATTTGCCAAGTGAAAGAAATACTTTCTGTTAATTTAGCTAGCTTATTCAGCAACTTAAATGACCCAATGCCATATATTGTTTTTGAGGTTATATTGTTTTTGAGGTTTAACATAGCTTAGCAAAATATAACAGAATAACAGAATTGGAAGGAACCTTGGAGGTCTTCTAGTCCAATGCCCTGCTCAGACAGGAAACCCTATACCATTTCAGACAAATGACTGTCTAATCTCTTCTTAAAAATTTCCAGTGTTGGAGCAACCACAGTTTCCAGAGGCAAGTTGTGGACTTGTCTGGACAAACATAGGCATTTCAAAAATTGATTACAGATTGCTACAAAAGCAACTTTCACTAGCTATTCTGAAACCTTTGTTAATCATCAGAAGCCAGAACTTAACAGGGAAAGCAGAGGGAATATTTGAGAAATAGGTGAGTAGGCTGAGGGACATCATAACTACGAACAAGGGGCATTTTTATCATAAACAGCAGGATTCTTCTGAACTCCCTTAGCCATTTTATCATTGATTTTTTTGCATGTAACCTCCCCACCAAGTCTTGAATAACATGAACTGGAAGCGGTTGATAGATACAGGAGACTGCCAAGAGACTAATGGCACTTCTTAGAAAGCTTTGGTAGCCCAGCAAGTGGGGGGAGGGGAATTGGCTTATGTAAGTTGAGCTATGTGCACCGGGCCACTGCCCATACAAGTTGAGCTGTGCACACACATGCGCCAGCCAGCCACTTACATGATCCAGACAGGCTCCGGTAGTGAGCCATGGCCCGGTGGTTGGGCACCCCTGCCATAAGGTCTGAGGTAAAGTCTATCTCCATCATACTTTTTATGCAGGTAGAGATCTATGTAGTATCATACTAAGCTTTATGCAGGTTCCCAGTTTCAGATTGTTGCCTTCCTGGAGCCTGATGGTAATTATTTGGCTTCAGGGTGACTTGTGAGTTCAGAGTTATCTAAAAGTTTCATGTTCAGATACAATAGGGAATTAATTTCTTAGCTGGATCTAAAACATGCTCCTGAGAATTGAATTGACTCTCTTTACTATGGCATTGTTTTCTTTAATGCTCTCAGCTACCAGATGACTACCAAGGATTACCAAATTTCTCATGTTGAATGATATTTCGGAAAGGGTATTATTGGAAGTAAAGAAAATTACTCTATCCCTATTTAAATGACAGTGTTTACAATGAAAGGACTTAGAGCAATGATATGTATTTTTTGCTCTTTTGTATAGGAAAGGAAATCACCACCACATTGTAGAATAGGAGAAAAATTATAGCCGAGAACAGTGCTGAAATTATTTCCTTATCAGATATACTTAATCCTCTAAATCAGTGATCACCAACCAGTGGGCCGGGGATCACTGGTGGCCGTGAGAAAATTTTGGTGGTCCATAGAGAAATATCACCCTCAAAGCACCCCCCAAAGCAATTAATCCAGGCTGCGCCACCCACATGGTCCTTGGGAACACAAGGCTTGAGTCGCTTGCATTGTGAACAACATGAGGTAGTGAGGGGAGGAGAGAAAGGGAGGGGGGACACTTGCCCCACAGGCCTCGCCTGGCCACTGGGCTGCTTCTTTCTGCTTCTTTCTTCTGCTTTTGGCTGCATGCAAGGAAAGCAGCAAAAGTCTTTCTTTCTCTTCCCCAAACTCTACCAGAATAAGTCTGCAAGGCATCCTTTTCCAAGAGGTTGTGCCAGTGCGACAAGTCTCACAAGGACTCATTTCTGCCGGAGTTTGGGGGTGAGAAAGAAAGACTTCTGCTGCTTTCCTTGCATGAAGCTGAAAGTTTCTCTCTCTCTCTCTCTCCCCCTCCCCCCAAGAATGGAGCTAGAGATGGTATCCTGCGATCCCAAATAAAGAATGATCGATTGGTAGGAAAATGGGGTGGGGAATTTTCCTGCAGACTTTTTTTGGGGATTTTTTCAGGGTCTCTGGTCCACAGCATTTAAAATCATGAGTTTGGTGGTCCCTGAGGTCCAAAAGGTTGGTGACCCCTGCTCTAAATTTAAGCCAAGTCATCAAAATAATGCATTTTTCCCATTGCCATTAATAGAGATAAACGAGATAAACTTTGAATCACAGCAGGAGCAATTTTTTTTAATCTATCAATTTGGTTATGAACTAATTAAGCTGCTACTTGTTAAAATATAAACATTTTAGTAATTTATATTTAAATGTTAATAATGTATATATTAATATTTAATGATGGAATATTTTAAAAATATTGTTTTTCCTTTAAAACTAGTTTTCCCCTGGAAAATTTGAATGACACAATGTTTTTTCATCAATTTTTCTTGTTTATGGATTTTTAAGCTATAAATATTTACCAAAATATGTCAACCCTGTTCATGAAGTTCTACAGAATTATGTAACCGGTGGGGAGCCAGGGAGGAGGTGAAGGGAGGACAGAGAGAGGATAGTGAAGTCAATAGCTTACTATGCTGAAAAAGTCTTCTATGAAGTAATTTGCAGGTGGCTACCAGATTGTGGTTGTTTACAAGCGATTACCCTCAGATTGGATTACTTAGAAGTGTTTGAGAAAAGTTTTTAATTCTAAACAATATTGACCTTATGAAGTTAGTTATAGTTTTGCTAATTATTCATTTAAACTTGCACTTTTAAAAAATTCTATCTTGCATTTTAGTATCTTTGTCAGAAAATGTATTTAAATACATTAAACCCTTTGGGATGAATAAAGGCATAGAACATACTTATCTAATACATTTTAGATTTATAATATAGAAAGGGCAAATTGATGATTGTTCTTTTTTCCAGTGCTGTAGCCAAATTTTATCTCCTTGAATTGTATGACACTATTTTTTTCACAGGGACAGATTGCAAAGAAAAGGAAATATGAACATTTCTAGAATACTTTCACAAAAAATGAACAAAAACATTTAAATGAATTTTAGCACCTTCTGAAAATATACATATTAACACACTTTATATTTGTTTAAGTAAAATGTTATTCAGTTGTAGCTATTTGGAGGCATTTTTAAAATGTTCTCAGTGAATTTAAAATACATTTAAGCTGTTTTTTTTAATTCTCTATCAAATAAACTGTGAAACAATACATTTTTCTTAATAACAAATCCCTTGCATGGATTATTCATCTGTTTTTGATGACCTTAAATACCAAGCATCAGAATCAGGAATCAAACAGATGTATGATATCCTCTTCTTTTCCCCAAATAGAAAATATATATAATATAGAATAAAATCCCAACCAAACAGCCCATCCTGTTAACACTTTTCGCTACCATTCCTTATAATTAATTATATTATACTTTACAGTGCTTTCCTCAACACTTCTTGTATGCCTGATGAGTTGTACGCACACATGAGTCACTAGTATTTGCTATTCAACAGGGTGCAGTAATATTTGTAGGAAGGTATATCAATAAACCAGTGGTGAAATGCTACCAGTTCGGTCCTCCCACCCACCCCTGTGCTTTTCTCTTCTTTATCCTCTCAGCTGATTGGCAAGGCAGAGCTGGTGTTTGGAAAAATGCGCACATGTGAAGTGTGCAATCACCGAACCGGTAGGGAAACTGATAGAATACCACCACTGCTATAAACAGATTGGTGGTGCTGGAACAAGGGCAAGATCAGTATAAGTCAGTCAAAACTAAGGAAGCTATGCCACTTTCAGAAGTCTGGAATCTTTAGTATTCAGTAAAGGTCAGGTTGTGCAATGTTATAAGCGCATTCAGTAGTAAATAATTATCTTTGGTTTCTTTTATTTGGAACAAATACAGATTAATGACTGTACTGACACATAAACTTTATTATACCAATTTCTTTAACACTATACCATATCTGATAAGTGTATTGTTTTGTAGTGTTTTTGCAATAAATTGTTTCCAGAAATTATTAAGTTTGTACTCTTTAATGTCAAATAATACATTTCATAATGAGAATGAAAGAGAACATTCTTAAGACATTCAATATCTTTTTATCCTAGTTGAACAGAGGACAATTCTGTTTTTCCTGCTGCCCTGCCATATAGGAATGGTTTTCCATATGTGTCAGCAAAGTGTCACAGTATAGTTTAGAAAAACATCTGAAAGGCTTTGAAAGGTTTCCTTTCAGTTTCATTGGAGAAGGAAAGGGAACCATGACACCAAGTGTGCTATTGTTTATTTGGCTTTAGTGCATTGCAGTAGATGATTATGTGAGGTTATGATTACTTTGATTTTCCCCCCAGTCCAGGATTCTTTCCTGATGGGTTAGACATACAGTAAAATATAGGAAGCAATATCTATATTCCTGGAAATGCTTCATGAATATTAAATGGAATTCTAAAATATTTTTAAATACTATCCAGTGAATGTAATGTCTCACATATTCTGTATTGTTGTTCATGGCTTTCCAGTCCAACCATAGGGATTATGTTTGTTGATACTGTAAATTGTTAATTCTTTCGTTTTAATGTTTATGTAATATTCCCTAAACAACTGGTTCAAGTGAGCATAGTCATTGACTTAATATCTCTGAAATGATCTGATATGAACATTTTTATTATTCTTTTGAAGGAGTTAATTTCCTAAAGATGGATGGATGGATGGATGTAGATAGATAGATAGATAGATAGATAGATAGATAGATAGATAGATAGATAGATAGATAGAATGAAAAGATGTGAATAAATCATTTAGGCTCAGCTTGCTGAGATTATTATTTTGTATAGTTTGGTATATAGATAAGGCTGTCTTCTAAATCATAAGATGGTTAACTAAATAATTTAATCAATCAACTTAAACAAGCTTTAAAGTACACAGAAATAAAAATAATTTTCAAAAACAGCTAATTTTTAAATTTTTGCTAAAAAATTAAACAATTAAGAGTGAAGAAAATGGAGTTGTCCTATCCCTAATTTGTAGGATGCATCCTTAATTTTTTTTTCAAAAAAGATTTTGGCTGATCGGTTATAGGGTTTTTTTGGCACAATTTTAATAATGAGTTTGATCCCTCAGCGAGTCTTAGCAGGGCGGGAGTAAAGTATGTAATGTCCTAAGTATAGCTCAATAATGGTGTCCATTGGCCCTTCCATTGGTTAATTGGCTTAAGACACTTAATAAGTGCTGAAAACCAAAGTCAAATGTTGCAGTGGATGAGTTAAGGGCATGTTGGCTTGCGTGGGGGATAAAACTCTGTGATGCCTTTTTTCAATTGGTATATTAAGCCTATGCTTATTTTGCTTAGTGGTTAATCCAGGGTACTTTGGCCCTCCTTTTATGCAAGCAAATGCTTGAGTTGAATACTTTTTGTTAGTTTGTTTATTAGATATATACCCCAGCTTAATTTTGTACTAGTTAAAGTGAGGCAGGTAATGCTCACTTCTTTATTTTCTTACAACAACAACAACAACATGGTTGGACTGAGAGAAACTGACTGGGTTTAAGTCACTCAGCTGGCTTATATAGAGAGGACTAGAAGACCTGGTCTCCTGGTTTCTAATCTAGCATCTTAACCATTACATTTAGCAGTAATATCAGACTGTGTAGTGATTGTCTAAAAAGATAAAGACTCCAATTGTGGGACTTCTCTTTCTGGCAGCCCCAGTCAGTATGATCAGTAGTCAGTAATTGCAAAAGTTGTAGTCTTAACAGTCTCCAGGAGACTACAGTTCCATACTCCAATGTAGAATTAAAATTGATGGTTATTAAAAATGTAACCATGGACTAACTGAATCACTGACCTGCTCAAACTAAAGCAGTCTGAATACTCCCTTAGGCATATTAAAATGTGTTTTCAGTAGTGACATGGCTACGTTTCAACAACCTCTCTTATTTCTCTTTAAAATATAACACATATATCAATCGACTAAATATACCAATAGATGCACAGTGTGTACTGATGTGTAATTTAACTTAAAGTTAAATTATGTATCAGTGCCCATTATGCATCAGAATTTCCTGCTAATCTTGTTCAACTTTAGGCTAAATTAGTGCCATACCTCTCTTGAAAACTGTGGGACATGGCTTCATTTAAAAGATTGTAATTATTTTTCAAGCTGCAAAATAACATATTTTGGGTAATTTTTTTAAAATAGAGTCAAATGCTAACCACACTCCTTGTTTTAAACAGGCACAGAAATTCTTGGCAAATCAGTTCGTATTATATTCTCTACATTAGGAGTTTGCATATTTTTTGCAATTGGCTACATGTTGCTGCCACTATTTGCTTACTTCATCAGAGAATGGCGGATGCTGCTACTGGCTCTTACTGTCCCTGGGGTGTGCTGCATTCCACTGTGGTGGTGAGTTTAAGTGTTCTGAAAGTTGTTCAGCTCCAGAAATGTTCTCTCTGTAGCTGATAACCTTCACCTTACCCTGTTATATAACCAGCAGGCATTTTACAGCCTTGAGTTGATATAGATTTATTTTCTCACCTTTGGCATTTGATTGCAGAAAGCAGTGGATCGTTTTAAATGTCCTTTTAAATTATCTTTATTTTGAGTCTGATTTGACTAGTTCTATAGGATTTATCCTGTGCGAGTCCTGGATTATGTTATTCTGACCTCCAACTTTTAAAAAATACTTTTTAAAAAATGTAAGTCATTGTAAGATAAGTTCTCCTGCTCAAATTTTACCCTTCTCAGTTATCTTTAATTCCACTTTTTTCTGTTAAGGTATCAACAGAATTTTTTGATAATCAAAAACAGCCAACATTTTTAACAGCAGCTGCAGAATTTTTGTAGGCAGTGTGTATGCACTGAATGTTCAGTCCTGTTTATATCTTTAAGAACAATTCTAATAAATTAACTTCATGAAACTATTAAAACTAATTACTGCATCAAGAGAACCCAGTTTCAATTGTTAATGCCAAGAACTATTGAAGCTGTGAAATTATATACATTTTTTTCTTGCTTGTAAAACATTTTGAAGGAGAACTATATTACCTTACGATAATTAAAACTTGGAATGTATATGATAAGATCTATTAAAACTAACCAATTTTATTTTAATGCCTAAGCATCTGATAAACTGAGGTTCACTTGCAAAATTTTATGCTTTATAATAAAATTTATTAGACTTGAAAGGTAGTACCAGACTTCTGATTTGTACAGCACTCGTATCTTAAAGATTTGGCACTGCTCGCATATCTCTATCAACTTTCAAATCTCAACAAATTTTGATTTGTTGGCCTGAAATAATGATTCAGTACTAGATTCTGGTATCACTGTTGGTATTTAATATGTCATTTTAAAGAATTTGTTTGCAATTTAAAAGATTGCTTGCAAATGTATAGTTCACTAAAACTTTTATATCAGTTTTAGACATTAAAATTATTGGAAAGTTACATGTTGCTACAACGTTCTTAAGAAATTTAAGAATATAATCCTTGTTTCTGCATAGGCATTATACAATTTTAACTCAAAGAAAATACTGAGGTTTCTAACTTATGAATATACAACCTCCCACATTACTTGATATTAAAACAAACATATATATGTTTTAGATCTCAATTTTTGTTTTCCAATCTGTCAGTCATTTTGTTCAAATACTAAATTTGTTCTAAAATGTATTAGAAGTGTATTTGGAGATTTATAATGTTTAAATGTCTCTGTGTTTTAGACTGTGTTTTGCAGAAATAATGTTGCAAATTACTTTGATCAAAAACTTGATTAATTCCTACATGGGTTGTTTCACATAGCAATTGTTCTATAGAGACGACTTATCCTTTTTTAAAAATTTATTCCTATACTTTATTGGCCTCTCTGTTGCTTAATTATCTTCATAGTTAGCTCTATGATCCAGGAACCACAGTTTTGTGAAGGTTATCAATGGTATCACTAGAAAGCCATAAAAGTAGAAAAGTTTAGCTTTCTGTTCCAGTTTTGCATGCAAAGTGACAAAAAGAATCTAGCTAAAAAAATTTGTTTATCTGAAATAGATGGGAAATATTTCTGCAGATCAGAATAAGAAAATTCTATTTAAGAATATAAATTTGCTGATAATGACAGGAGCTACTTTTTGATTACTATTTCAGAAAGCAGTTGTTGCCACAACTGTATGCTTTGAATAATGTAAATAGAGATATCAACAAGAATCGAGTGTGAGGTATTATCTTTCCTCCATCTTTTAAAATTGCTTCTTTTTGTCTTGCTTGGCCTCTTCCCTCCTATTCACTTCTTGGTCTATTCAGTCTTAGATTTGTGTACTTTAACACCTCTCTGATTATAAGCCAAATTCCTTCTCTTCCCCCCCCCCC